>APFE031359242.1:71898-95530 GCA_000404065.3 Pinus taeda
TCCAATTCAGGTAGACTGGTTTGAATTCTGCAATTGTTCCCAATCACTTTCTTGAGGCATGAGACATGGAAAACTGGATGGATTTTTGTAGTAGGTGGCAAAGCCAGCTTTTAGGCTACTTCTCCAATGTGCTGAAGTACTTGATATGGTCCATAGAATTTTGGAGACAGTTTCTGAGAACCCTTGTCTTTGAGTGATGTTTGCTTATATGGTTGTAGCCTCAAAAAGACCTGATCCCCTTCTTGAAATTGGTGCTTTGATCGATGCTGGTCTACCTATTGCTTCATGCGGCTTTGAGCTTGATGAAGATTCTCTCTAAGATGGGTGAGCATGGTTGCGTGGTTTTGTAGGAGTTGATCCACTGCTTGTACCTTTGAGCCCCCCTTGATATAACAAGTAGGGAAAGGAGGGAGTTGACCATATAATTCTTCATAGAGAGTCATTTTGGTGGTGGCATGATGGCGTTATACCACCATTCAGCTAGAGGTAACCACTGTACCCAAAGATGTTTCTTTTCTGAAGTGAAACACCTAAGGTAGGTTTCCAAACATTTGTTGACGGCTTTCGTTTGACCACTCGTTTGTGGATCATAAGAAGTACTGAGTTTTAGTTGGGTGCCTTGTAGCCTGAAGAGTTCCTACCAAAAATTACTGGTGAAGATCAGGTCACGATCGGACACAATAGAAGTGGGCATGCCATGCAATTTGAAGATCTGATCCATGAAAGATTGAGTGACCAAAGTTGGTGTGAATGGGTGGGTAGGGTGCAAAAATGAGCATACTTCGAAAGTCTGTCCACAACCACCATGATGACTCACTTGTTTCCTAACTTTGGAAGACCTGTAATGAAATCCATAGAAACCTCTATCCATATTGCTGTCGGGATGGGCAACGACTGTAATGTTCCTGGTGCTTTGACGGTCTCCCCTTTGTGGCATTGATAGACATCGCATTCTGCTACAAAAGTGAGGATGTCCTTTTTCATTCCTGTCCAAAAAAATGATCTTCTGGTGTGAGCATATGTCTTCTGAAAGCCTGGATGTCCTGCAATAGGGGATGAGTTCAATTCTTCCAAAATCCGACTTTTGAGGGTGGATGTTGGTGATATTATGACTCTGTCCCTGTAGCAAAGAATCTCATCCTGCCACGAGTAGCCCTTGCTGGAATTTGGATCCGCCTCCAATTGAGAAATGAGTCGGGAGAGCCCGGGATGTGAAAACCATTCCCTGCGAGTCTCTTCAATCCATTCTAGAATGGGAAGGGAAATTGCTAGCAGGGTACTTCCCTCCTCAAATTGGCGAGATAATACATCTGCTACACTATTTTCCTTCCCTTTCTTGTAAATGATCTCATAACCATATCCCAGCATTTTGGTGAGCCATTTATATTGTTGTGGGGAGGATAGGCGTTGCTCCAAAAAATATTTAAGACTGTGACAGTCTGTGCGGATTTGGAAACGTCGCCCCAATAAGTAAGGTCGCCAGGTCTCTACTGCATGTAAAATGGCCACCATTTCATTCTCATAGGTAGATTGGCCCAGATTCTTCCCACTTAGTTGGTGGCTTGTGAAGTCCAAAGGTCGCCCTTCCTGCATTAAGATGGCCCCAATACCCATACCCAAAGCATCACATTCAATGACAAAAGATTTGGTGAATTCAGGTAGTGCTAAGACTGGAGTGAAACACATGGAATTTTTGAGAATTGTAAATGCCTGTTGTGCATCCTCATTCTAGAAGAATGATTTTTTCTTCAGGAGTTGAGTGAGGGGCTTCACTATGCGACCATAATTGCGGACAAATTTGCGATAATAGCCTGTGAGACCCAAAAATCCTCTAAGGCTCTTCAAGGTCTTAGGTTGAGGCCAATCCTGCATTGCCTGGATCTTTTTGGGGTCCACCTTCACACCTTCACGCCCCACAATGTGGCCCAAATACTCAACTTCTTCCATGCCAAATGAACACTTGGACATCTTAACAAATAATTTATGCTTGCAGAGTAGTTGCAAGAGTAGATCGACATGTTGAAGATGTGCGGCCCAAGTGTAACTATAGATGAGGACGTCATCGAAGAAGACAAGGACAAATTTCCTGAGATATGGTTTGAGAAGGTGGTTTATAAGGCTCTGAAAAGTAGACGGGGAATTACAAAGACCGAATGGCATGACCAGGAACTCATAATGGCCTTCATGAGTTCGGAAAGCAGAGTTTGGAATGTCGACTTCCTTCATGTGAATTTGGTGGTACCCTGAGCGAAGATCCAGCTTAGTGAAGAATTGAGCCCCATTGAGTTCATCCAGCAAATCATCAACCACTGAGATGGGAAATTTATCTTTGACTGTGAACTTATTGAGGGCCCTGAAGTCTAGACACATCCGCCACTCCCCATCTTTCTTGAGCACCATGACCACCGGTGATGAATAAAGACTAATGCTGGGATGAATGACACCTTCTTCCAAAAGTTCCTTGATTAGTTTTTCTATTTCATTCTTTTGGGTGAACGGATATTTGTATGGGCACACATTTGGGGGTTGGGCCACTAGAACCAAGGTGATGCTATGATAATGTTCCCCTCTCGAGGGTGGAAGCTCATGAGGCTTGTCAAATACCGGCAGATGGTTATTTAAAATCTGTTGCATCTAAGGATGAATCGGCAGAGACTTGGTTTCGACTGCCTGGATGGAATTAAATTGAGATATAACTCCATGATGGCCCTTTATTAGCAATTTTTGCATCCTATGTGAGTTGATGATAGAGTGAGCTCCCGCCTGGAGTCCACGAAGGGTATGTGTGGAGTTGTTCTACTTAAAACTCATATATAACTCCTCGAAATCCATTGTGATTGGCCCAAGAGTGCGAAACCATTCAACACCAAGGACAATGTCGCACCCTCCCATGTGTATGGAAAACATGTGGGTCTTCAACTGATAATCCCCCATTTGAAGTTTGACATTTTCACAGTGGCCTTCACATTTCATTGTGCCCCCATCCGTAATTTGGACTTGGAAGTTAGAAACTACTCATACAAAACAATGCACTGCTTCTGCGACTTTTTGATGGATGAAATTATGTGAACTTCCACTATCAATCAAGACTACTATTGGGTGATGTTTAATAAAACATCTGATTTTGAGAGTTTGAGGTGAATAAATCCCTGCCAAAGCATGTAATGAAATAAATGGTTCATCAGGGACATTGTCCTTTTGGTTGTCCTCTTCGACCGCCTCATGTTCCTGTAGTGGTGGATCTTCCTCCGATGAGCTGTAATCAGTGGCATCAATTTGAAAAAATTTGGGCCCCTTGCATTTATGACCTAGGGAGTATTTTTCATCACAGTAGTAACATAATCCTTGCTTTCTTCTTTCGGCCATTTCTACAGGTGACACCTTCTGAACCTTAAGTGTTTGAGTCGTGCTATGAGCCTGTGGGGGCGACCCTTAGAGGTGAAATTTGGGCGACTGTACTAGGCTGCTAACACATGTTCCACGTTACGAGCTACCTTGCAAGCCTCCGTCCATGTGGGGGCGTGGTGGAGTAGGACGTGGGCTTTTATGGCTTCTTTAAGACCACTGATAAAACATTCCATGTAGAACACATCTGAGAGACCCCTAGTGTAGAAGGCTAAGGCTTCAAAGGCTGTAACATATTCATCCATTGTGCTAGTCTGCCAGAGCTTAGTAAGACGACCCAAAAAAGAAGATTCCTGGTCAAAGCGTTCTGTAAGAGATTTTTTGAAGGTGGTCCAAGTCACAAAAGTTCCATTGCGACATTGATGCCATTCCCACCATTGCCACCTTTCATTGTCCAAGTACATGCTCCCCACCATAAGTTGAGTCTCATTATCTAAGATGTTCTTCATATTGAAATACTGCTCCATTTGTGCTATCCATGCTGCCAGGTGAGAACCATCAAATTTATGCATATCCAACTTGGGAGGTCGCAGACGGGATTGTTGGTGATGCCCCTAGAGGTGAAGAGAGTGGCTAGACTCACCCTCACTGTGTCGATTGCCAATATACGCCTCCTCATGGGCTTCGTCCTTGCCCTTCAGGATTATGCTTGGGATTATGCTAGTTAGTTTGTCAAGTTGAATTTGGAGGGATTGCAAGGATTGTTCAAGTTTGTCCATCCTCTCATTGGCCATAGCTTGAGCTCAGGTTTGTACCATGCACCGACCTGATGTTCTTGAAATTTGGGACCGTCCAAAATTTTTTTCACTAAGAATTGAATGGTACCACCATGCTCAGCTCGTCGTCCTGATTCTGATGGTACTCCTTCCTTATGAATACTGCAGTAGCCGAATCCTCAAAATGTCAATGCTGTCGAAAGTCCTGCGAAAATCATTCCCCGCTATAGGAACCCCACACAACTACTCAGATTAGGTGGATCTGAGAGATCTAAATGGTGGATCGGATAGCTCTGAGCGGTGGAACAGATTGTTGCTGCGGATCTGATGGATCTAATGGATTGGAATGGCTGATCTGCTAACTTGGAACTACGGGACCAATGTCTACTGCTACTACACCCCTTTGCATGAGCGGATCTGGCAGAGATGATGCGTGATCCCCAGATAGAAAAGGGAACTACGGTCTCGAGGAGTGTCAGGTGCTACAGATCACAATATACATAAGGGTCTGGCAGTAGTACTCGGCCCAATGTTTCAGGGCTCTAACTAAGGAGGAGCAACCGTACCCTTAGCCGTACAACCTGACTACCCTATCGTACGAGCGAGTAATCTCTCCGAGTGCTATTCTCGGTGTACTGTAGCAGCAAGACGGCTGACGGTTTATCTATGGCGAGGTTACAGAGGAGCTAAGGGGCTTCCGATATACCCAGAAGGTACTTGGAAGACAGTCCGTACGTGGTTCTGTCTAATGTATTACTACTCGAAGGGGTACCCATAGGGGTTACAAGGGATTCCAATAAGCGTGGCCACCTCCTGTATTTCCTGTGTGCATGCCTACCCAAATCCGCAGGTTTATGTGCTCAATAACAGATCCCGTGGTTTGAAGATGCTGGAACACGTCTCTAGCCAAATTTTTTTTTGCTAAGAAATGGAGATCCCATCGGCCTTGGAAAGTGCTCTGATACCACTTGTTATGCTCTTAACGTGCAAAAAGATACCGAAATACAGAATATACGAAGAAAGATACCCAAAACATAGAATAGTGAGAGACAACAGCAAATATTTTATTATTCAGAAAGCAATGTTCACTGGCCTCTTCGAGGGGGCAACCTCTAATAAGGCAGAGCTCGATTCAAACATAAGACACGATGCTCCTCGCAGGGAGTCCCTATCCTTTATATATGACTCATACATGCAATACCATGGATCAATACCACGGTTTTTATTAATACCATCTATCTAATACCATGGCCCATTTGCAACTAACTGTGGTCCCATCATTAATTGCAGGTTAACCACTTACAATTATTAATATGGGCTTTATTGACTTCTTTACTATGACTCGATCCCACTTCATAAATAAGGGGGTTAGGGTGGGACCCTAACACATTATGTTCTGGGGGCATTGGAACCAGATCTTTCCTTCATGACCCCTTATGAGTTGTGATCAAAGGTCACCAGAAGATAGTTCATTGACTGGTTTCAACCTCGTTAAAAAATGAAACCAAGGATCTCAGCAGAATTCTTTGTCTTGTGTCAAGCTCATTAAAAAGAAACAGGGTTGAGCAAAGTTCCAAGTCGAGTTTCACTTGATCTCGTAAAGGAACCTTCATTCCATCCACCTAATTACCGCGAGTAGTCTGGTGAATGTAACGAAGCTTAGGGGACATGCACCCTTGTCTATTTTGCGGACAAACCCAGTTGTAGAGATAAGTTTCCCTCTAAGTTATGTGATCGGTCTGAGTGACCTTCCACCTTGGTCAATTTGGCAGACAAAGCGCAGGAAGTGTTTTGTCTAAGTATTGACAGAAAATCATCCTACTTAACCACAGTAAGTTTCCATATGGTTACTGAAGACTTTTTTTTATGCTGGGGGCATGCAAACCTTTTTATACAAGCAAAAACAACCAATTTCATTTTTTAACTTTTTAGCATTTTTAGCTTTTTAGCTTTATAGTTTCATCGTTCCTAGCTTACATAAAAATGAAAACAAATAATGTTTCCACAAAGTTCAAGCTCATTAAAAAATAAACCTAGCAACGAGCAGTGTTACTGTAGGGTTCAAGGTATAAACCCGCCACTGAGCATGGCTTCCAAAGATTCAAGATCATTAAAAAATGAATCCACCCTCGGTAAATAACCTTTGTGATCACATTGCTATCATCCTTTTGAGCCTTCATCATGTTCTTACCATCACGTCCACTATTTTAGCTGATCATACACCTCCACTTGATTGTTTACCCTTTTAAGGAATAGCTGTGACGAGTGATTCTACTAGCCACCCTTGTTACACTATCGTGTTTGAGAAGTTCCAAACTTACCTAGAACCAGTTGCTACTCGGATACATCACTTGTTCCTAAAAAATGAGTCTCTTTTAAGCTCTTTTTAGACTCGTAAAATATGAAAAGATTGTTGAGCCACTGCCCTTTCCAACTCGTTAAAGTAAAGGGATACACCATCCCTCCTCTATATTTTAATCTTTTTGGACCTGAGGGATCCTTACACAAAAAGATTGAGCGCTTGTCTTGTTCGACTCGCTAAAACTATTGAAAATTCATCCCTTTCATATTATTTATACTTTTTTGGATTTAAGGGATTATATCATGAAAAAGGACTACTAGAGTTTCCTTTCCATCTCTTTTCAAACTCTCTAAATATGAAAAGGACCGAGTTGTCTTTGTCGTTAAACTCATTAAAATAATAGAGACAAACTTATCCATCAGGACAAGAGCGAGTTTCATTGTCACTAGACTCGCTAAAATAGAGCGACAGGTTTTCCCGAAGGGAAAATTATAGAACAAGCATATGTTATCCTCCTCAATTTTGAAAAAAATAAAGAGGTATTTGTCAGCAATAACTGGGGAAAAAGGAAAGAAAACTTGAAGAACTTCATTGGTAGCAGGTCGCTCTTGAACATGACACTTTCACTCCATCACCATGATTGAGTCGGGTTGGGTTATTCCGTTAACCATCACCATTGTTCCTTCATACCATCTGTGGGGTTAACGCTACCGATCCATCACAGTGTCGTCGGTATATTGAAGAGAAGTCACTCAGAGAATTCACCAACCTAGCTAACGCCTCATCCATTGCAATACCTTCACGCTCCATTTTTCATGACCGCCACCCTGAACCTTGTATCATCAGATAATTTTCACCTCCAGAAACTCATTTTCTTCGTTTTATGTCATAGATGTGGGATTCATTAAGGCCCTCCTACGACAAGTCACCTCTTGTCGACATCAGCTCATTATCCAAACAGTTGACTTAGGAACAACCCTTTCAGTAGTTTTAAGCTTGCATGCCTCAATGGCAAGTTTCTCACTTCCGGCGACAGATTTACATCAATGGCCTTCGACCAAAATATTTTACGTGGTGTTTGACATTAGATCCTATAATCACAACACGAGAATTGTATTGTAGTACCTTAAGGGTCATCATCATTATGGGTGATTCCTTTCGTGCCTGTTAACATCTTACATCATTGGCTGGTAATCAGGCGATGTCTTTCCATGTTCAACTTCAAGACATCTTTTCACATGGATCGACTTGTACATCAGGCGAAGATTGAATGAGCTTGAAGACCCAGGATCTAGTTTCATCCATTAGAGTTCTGATATATTCAGGAAAATAAAGACATCAAATGTACTCCATAGTTGCATAGATGATCATCGAAACTAAGGGATTATGGCTCTACCAAAATCATCAGTCTGCCACATAGATGGTTGTCTGTCCTGTGTACATGAAAATGAATTTATAAAACTGAGCATCGGAATGCCCACCTCAGCTATATCATGAAAATAATATGAAGATAATGTATTGTATTATATTTTATATAGGTCACCTTCCAGTTCAAAAAAGCTCGGATCCTCATGATAAAGAATTTCACCCGACATCAGAAGATATACAACCTCATGCTTTAGGGGCAACTATTATAGACATATTTGTGAACTGCAACCCCAATTACATATGCTGATAAAAAAAGGGCTCTCAAACCCTAAAAGTGTTTTTTCACAACCTAAAATATTAAGGTCAACTGATTACATCATTTCCCAGAAGTTATCCCTGAAAAACTACTCAGAATTGGTCAAAACCGGACCATACAGACTGCTCCATTCCTAGGGTGTGATGCATCTCACCTGTTACACACAAGTGGTGTGATGCATAGTGAAAATCCCTTCTGTAGGGTGTGATGAGTTACAACAGACAAATGGCAAAGGCAGTTTGCTAGGTGGAAACTCAAAGCATCTTCTAGAAACTTCTGATATGACACTTTCCTCTCTGAATTCACCCAGGGATGAGTAAGAGATCATGCAATCTCCAAGTGGAACCAATAACTATCAGTGAAATGACACTAATTAAAAACCCAGAAGCTGACTCACCCCGCTACAAATATCTATACATGGATCCCTCATCCCAGAGATCCAAAGGCTGGAATTTTGTAACTTGTAAGGAAGTGCTGTTGGTTTTTCTTTGAGACATTGTACTGTTGGGTGATCTTGCTTTTCATGAGGTGTAGAGGGCTTTCATGCTGGGATGATGATGCTAGATCAGATAGATGGGTTGTAATCCTCTCTTCTACTTCTAATATCAATAAAGCTATTTGAGTTTTCCTCAATATGCTTGTGTACTTGTAAATCGTGTATTTGTGAATGCAATTGTATGGTTAATGTACATCTGATTCTACATTGTTTATGGTATTATAGATATCTATGCTTTGATGGTATTTTTCTACTTTGCCTGTACAGGTGTTCTTTGAAGTGGGACAAGTGAGAAAGGAGTGGTGAAGCTCTATCAAAGGAGAGAGGAAACACGCAAGGAGCCAAGCAAAAGACTGAGGTTGGTGCTCTCTACTTCTCTCTTATCTATCATCCATAAAGGAAAACACAAGTTTCTTTGAATTGTTTGTTTCTAAGACAGCTACCCATCTTAGTGGGACTAGGAGATCAAATAGTGACACTAGTTTTCCCAGAAACACACTGGCAACACATTTCACTTGGAAAGGTTTACTGAAATCAAGTAGAATCAAAATACGTTTTTCAATGATCTTCTTCTTCGACAACTGAAAATTCTTTTATGCTTAAACAGTCCATCTAAATGGTTTCTTATCCTTCTTTATAGTCTCAACAATAGGAGCATTGATCTTACTAAAATTTTTTATGAATATCCTATAAAAACTAGCAAGACCATGAAAAATTCTTACCTCAAAGATACTTTTAGGCAAAGGCCACTCCATGATTGGTTTGATCTTTTTTGGATCCATCTTCAACCCTTCAGAGGAAATAAAAAAACCCAAATACACCATTTCCTCTTTCATGAATGAACATTTCTTCAAATTCAATAATTTCTCTTGCTGTAACCTTTGTAAGACATAATTCATATGTCTCATGTGCTCCTCCTTAGACATGCTGTAAACTAATATATCATCAGATATACTATTACAAATTTACCAATAAACGCCTTAAGAACTTCATTCATGAGTCTCATAAATGTACTTGGTGCATTTGACAACCCAAAAGGCATTAATCTTCATTCTTATAATCCTTCATTGGTCTTAAGAGCAATTTTCCTATCATCCCCTTCTCTTATCCTTATGTGATGATACCCACTCTTAAGATCTAGTTTTGTAAACTACTTTGCTCCACTAAAAAAATCCATCAATTATTCCATTCTAGGTAAAGGGAATCTATATCTGATTGTGATTTTATTGATGGCTCTTGAATCAATACACATTCTCCAACCTCCATCTTTCTTTGGACTCAACACTGTTGGTATTGCATAAGGACTCAAGCTCTCTTTGATTAGTCTTTTGTCAAGTAGTTCTTAAACCTGCTTTCTAACCTCTTCATTTTCTGTGGGAGTCATCCTGTAAACTACTTTTTTTGGCAGATTTGCTCCTGGAATCAAATATATATGATGAATAATCCTTTTAATGGCTGGTAACGCATTAGGAATATCATCAACAATGATATTACAATAGTTGTCCAACATTTGTTGAATTTCAATGGGTAAATCGGGAACTTTAGTAGAAGTCATTATTACCTTTGGCTTGCAAATTACAACAAAATTTACCTCATTTTCTTCAATCTGCTGTAAGTATTCCTTTTCTCCTAGTAATAGAGTTTTTGCTTCAGTCTTCTTTCCTGATGCATCCTCTTCTTTCCTAGGCAACAATGTATGTTTGACACCATATTTACCAAACTTGTAGGTGTTTCTTTTCCCATCATGCATAGCTCCTCTCTCATATTGCCAAACTCTCCCAAGAAATATGTGACACACATCCATACGCATCACATCACATACAATTTTATCCTTATATTTGCCCAACTGCAACTCCACTTCACACAGTTCATTCACTAACAACTGATGTCCCTTTTGTAACCATGAAACCTTGTAAGGTGTTCGATGTCTCATTATCTTCAACTTCAATTTCTCTACCACTTCTCTAGAGACCAAATTATCAGTGCTGCCACTATCAATGATCATCTAACAGCATTTCCCTTGAACCTTACACACTATTCTAAACAAAGTCTTCCTTTATGATGGCTCAAATATCTCCTTTGCTAGCTTGAAAAAAAATTTATTGACTACCAAAGATTCTCCTCTCTCTGGTACATCTTCTTCCTCTATCACTCTTCTTCCTTTAGAAAAACTCCCTCTTCCACCTACATCACCTCCTGTGGTTGTATGCTGGTTTGAGTTACTGCTAGCTCCATCTCTAGGTGTTGTAGATCCTCCTCTACCACCTTGACTTCCTTTTCCTCGGAAAGTACCTCTTCCTCTGGCAGTCTGCTTCCTCATGAGTTTTTCTTCAGCTTTCGATACCATCTGATAAGCTTCTTCTATTGTTTTAAGAGAAAGTATAATTGTCTCATCTTTAGTGTCCAACCTAAGACCATTCACATATCTAGTCACCTTCTCATATGTATCCTAAGTTTGTCCAACTCTTATACTTACCTTATAGAATTCCTTTGTATATTCTATCACTATCATAGAACTCTATCTAAGATTCTGCATCTGTTTGAACAAGGTTTGCTAATAATTACTTGGTAGAAATTTACCTCTTAGCTTTGCTATCATCCTATTCCAATTTTTGATTGGTTGTTTGCCAAGACTCTTTATTTTTTCCTGGACTCCATCCCACCAAAGTGTTGCATGTCCTCTTAGCTTGGTGACAACAAAATTTACTTTCTTCTCATCTTCTGTTTCTTCATAATCAAAGAGTTTCTCCATGTCATTAATCTTATCTAACAATTCTTCTAAATTTAATCCTCCTGCATATATCGAAACCCTAGTTTCTGGCCTAGATGTGGATCTCAACAATGATTGGAAGAATCTCATCTCAGGAGTAACTACTATAGTTTCCTCCTCTGCTTCAGTTTCAACCTCAGGCTCACTAACATCTCCATCATCTATATTTCTCCCTACTATTAATGCTTCTAATCTTGCTGGCATCTGTTGCATAACTTCCATCACCTCAGCATTTGCAACTGGTCGTCCTCTTCTATCACATCCTCGTCCTCTTGCAACTCTGAAACCCATATTGGATTTCCTTCTCTTGCCTCTGAGATTCAATTCAGTGTCAACAGCTAGCTCTGATACCACTAAAGATGGAGGTCTGGGTACAGGCAGGAGTGTTAATCTCCCCAATTGTGAGATTATGTCTTCTACCTCTGGTTGTAGGTGTAATTGTTGGTCCAATGGGCTCTCTGTCATCCACTAACAACTTTAGAGCTTCCGCTAAGTTAACATACCCTTTCAAAAGTCATAGAGTTATGCGAAACTTCCACTAATCCAGACCCGACGGTAACATAAAACCACCATTCAATAAAGTTTGAAATCTGCCTTTCTAAAGATTCATCAGCAGCTCTTCGTCGTTGATTTATTCAAGGTCCAATGGTCACATCACTTCCCGAATACAAAACTTGCTCCTCGTCTGCCAACATTCGATCTCGGTCCACCAGATCTAATGGCTGACACGTATCTTGGTCGGTTAACTTGCACACTCCTAATCTGCCGAAAGGTGATTTCCCTCTCTCACCTTTCTATTACATGTCACTGTGTGTGTGGAATCAAAGCCAATGAGTAATTATTGTTTACGGCCTTTCCTTCACCCGAAATCCACTTGTGGCTTCCTCCAACCCGCTTGTACTCGTTAACTGTCAAGTAACTTCCTCACCCAAAAACCATAGATCTATCTCAACCAATATCTAATGGTCCAAAATCAATCTTCATGCCCTTGTGTCCTTGGTATTCCTCCACTAATCTCAACCATCTACCCAACACACTCAGAATTCACAAGAAACAATTAAAACACAAAATTTGACACGGTCAACCCAATTCCATTCATTCTCATAAAACACCCAATAAGCTTCGAATTTCATAATAAATACAGAGGTTTCAAAGGATATTATCCTTCGAGATTTGACAAGGCATTTCTCATTCACATACATAGAGACTATTTTTCCCAATTTACTTGATTCGCTCCTAGAAGACAAATTTCTTCAACAGTGAAAATCCTCTTACAATAGTGTGAAAATTACATAAGTATTGGTTCATCCTAAAAACCAGATCCTAATTCAAAGGCTAAAATTCATTGACCATATCCATCCTATGAGACATTCTCCTCGAGAATCTCCACTACAGCTAACTAACTAAAATTTATTACATCATGATCGAATCTTGTATTCTAGCTCTATGCTTACCTAGAAAAACATGGAAATTGATGGCTAAAGGATCCCACTCCTTTCCCTGTAATATTTTTTTTGTATTTTTGGAATAATTCCCCAAATTTTTCGTCAATCCTTATGCTCCTACATCACAAAACCAGCGCCAGAGATCATGTTGGGGTACACCCTCTCAACATTCCTATCTTTCATTCACTCACAGACTCCACTTGTCTTCGATGCATGTAAGGCAATTACATTAGAGCTTCCGCTAAGTTAGCAGACCCTTTCAAATGTCACAGAGTTCTGTGAAACTTCCACTAATCCAGACCCGATGGTAACACAAAACCACCATTCAATAAAGTTTGAAATCTTCCTTTCTAAAGATTCATCAGAATTTCTTCGTCGTTGATCTATTCAAGGTCCAATGGTCACATCACTTCCCGAATACGAAACTTGCTCCTCGTCTACCAACATTCGCTCTCGCTCCACCAGATCTAATGGATGACATGTATCTTGCTCGGTTAACTTGCACACTCCTAATCTGCTGAAAAGTGATTTCCCTCTCTCACCTTGCTATTGCATGTCACTGTGCGTGTGGAATCAAAGCCAATGAGGAATTATCGTTTACGGCCTTTCCTTCACCCGAAATCCACTTGTGGCTTCCTCCAACCCACTTCTACTCGTTAACTGTCAAGTAACTTCCTCACCCAAAAACCATAGATGTATCTCAACCGAGATCTAACGGTCCAAAATCAATCTTCAAACCCTCGTGTCCTTGGCATTCCTCCACTAATCTCAGCCATCCACTCAACACACTCAGAATTCACAAGAAACAATTAAAACACAAAATTTGACACAGTCAACCCAATTCCATTCATTCTCATAGAACATCCAATAAGCTTCGAATTTCATAATAAATACAGAGGTTTCAAAGGATATTATCCTTCGAGATTTGATAGGGAATTTCTCATTCACATACATAGGGACTAATTTTCCCAATTTACTGGATTCGCTCCTAGAAGACAAATGTCTTCAATAGTGAAAATCCTCTTACAATAGTGTGAAAATTACATAAGTACTGGTTCATCCTGAAAACCAGATCCTAATTCAAAGGATAAAATTCATTGACCCTATCTATCCTACGAGACATTCTCCTCGAGAATCTCCACTACAGCTAACTAACTAAAATTTATTACATCATGATCAAATCTTGTATTCTAGCTCTATGCTTAACTAGAAAAACATGGAAATTGATGGCTAAAGGATCCCACTCCTTTCCCTGTAATATTGTTTTTGTATTTTTGGAATAATTCCTCAACTTTTTCGTCAATCCTTATGCTCCTGCATCACAAAACCAGCGCCAGAGATCATTTCGGGGCACACCCTCTCAACATTCCTATCTTTCATTCACTCACAGACTCCACTTGTCTTTGATGCATGTGAGGCAATTACATTGAGAGAGCAGGATCAAAGATTGATACAAAACACTGTTATTTATACCCAACCTATCTAACTTAATAATTTATAATTGAGAAATCATAAAATCATTTTCACTTTCAAAGGCCAAAAGTTATGGAACCACAACAGAAGAGCTAATGGCCTAAACTATCAAAAGACCTGGTGGTCTCATCACTTGGTTGTGGAATGGAGTCGTTATCCTACTCTATTGGCTATGTGTTCTATGGTCAATGTGTGCTCAGTTGGTGTTGAGGCATGGACTGCATATTTGATATGATTCCCTCAATAAACTCGATAAAATGCTGATATAAATATTTACCTGCCATTTTTAGAGCAATGCAGCGCCTCTTATATAGCACCCCCATCCACATTCTTGATTTACTCCAATTGATATCCTTTGCATACAAGATGAATTGGTTGGGGTGATCAAATTATTATATGGTACAAAGTTACTTTTGTTGACCCATCAACCACCTTATTTACATAAGTAACTACTTTATTCCTACGTTCATATAAACAATTTTAATGTTGACTGTGGATTATGATTTCTTGTTAGGACAAAGTTAGTTCTATGCTATGATATTAGCGGTTTCACTAACTCTAGTATTTTTCCCATCCCATATCCATCTGTCACCACAGACATAAATTTATTCGAATCAATTCTAATAATTAATGTAGTCTTTCATGTTAAACAAACAACTTATATGTCACGTGGAGCAAAAAGGTTATTTGTTGGCTTCATGCTTAAAACACTTACTCGACTTGTGGTGTTGTGTACTTAGATAGGATGAATTTTTTTTCAAAGGGACGAACTTCTTTAGTTTTTAATTAATCCCTTTATGTAATTTTAAAACACAATTAGCTACACGCTTGAGAAGTAATAAATCTTTCACTTATTACTAAAATATCAATATTTAGCCATACCAAAATCCATCATTTTACACAACCCCAATTTATCATTGATTTCAATAAATATATATATTTGTTATTTCTTCACCATGCCCCTCTAACAAATTATTTTAACATTTAATTACAATGATTATGAGTTTTAATGCCTTAAGGCATTACTCTAAAACTCATTGGAATAGAACCTACAACTGATGGGTAATCTGATAGGGGTGGATTGGCCTATAGGACAAAATTTTTGAACTTAATGCTCCGATACCATTTGTAACATATCCCCTGAGCCTAGTTTGGGAATTTCTTACTAAGCTCTCCTCCTTTAAAATTTTCCTTGGATAAAGTCAAGATTTAAACATCATCACAAGTAACATTATTCTATCATTACATGAACAAATATTATTCATGCAATCATACACATATTCTTAACAATTGAACAACATGAAAGTAAGGAACCATAATACTGCATCCTCCTTCTATTCTTTACCGGATCCATGATGTGGACCTTTAGGTTCATTTCTAAGACTTATATATATCAGATCAACCCTTAAGCATAATTTAAAATTTGGAGAAAATAACTAATAATTGCATGCAACCCATAAAGTTATTTGATTATTCCACACAATCATTAATGTAACATATCTTAAGTCTATTGTAGCTAGCATGTCGATGCATCTTGATCATAGTCCTATAGGCATAGTAAAAAATGTTTCTAACCTAACCTATATTCAACATGCATAAATAGCTACACTAGCCTAATTGGATGAAATTCCTATGATACATAATGCATTTCATAGACAACCTTAACCATAGACTATACAATTTGAAGCATTACGCCATAACTATTTCACATGCATCACTGTCTCATGCATAAATATTTTCTGACTTAAACCATAGATATCACATAAAGTTAGAGGCGTACAATGTTCCTTCACTAAATTTAATGGTGATCAAATTTAGTTTCAATAGATATCTCACACATCCATTCATAAACAAAGTTAGTATAGGAAAATCCACTTATACATGCAGGTTGTACCATGAGCAACATGTGTTCAATAGCTCCTTGACCCAAGTATTACAAACTACCTACTATGCTTCCATTACTAACTCTTCACTTAGGGGCAATAAGAGTGACATGCATAAGAATTCAATCATTCTCATAATAAAGATAACACAAACATCTATACCTTTTAGTTGAATTATTCCAAAACATAAAAATTAAGGAGTACACATACAGTATATCCCATGCAAGTGAATCCAACTAGATTAGAAGAGAGAATACCACTTGGAAAACTGAGCACCACCACCCAACCTAGAACTGACACTTCCAGTTCACCCCCGAGCTGAGGTTCTTTCCATGGATCAATTTCCTCCTATTGATATCTGCAATGGGTGTTTAATACCTTCTTTCATGATATGATTTCCATTAGCGGTGTCCCACTTTTATGGATCTTTTTTTTTCCAATTTCCTAGGTTTTTCTCAGAAAATCTCTTCTTTCTCTCCTGCGAGGCTTTTCCTCATAAAAGCTTGTCTTCCTCTCCCGCAAAGCTTTTATGTTTTTCTTAATGGATATTTATCTCCAATCCATCTAGCTTATCTAGAATTGAATATATAAGCTTTATCAAGAAAGAATTATCCCTTGCCATTCACCAATGGGATTTGGCAAGAATCTTATCCCTTGGTGTCTAGATTTTCCAAATGATTAATAATTTTATTTATTTCATAAGTATTTACTTTTCTTGTTACACATCATACCTATCTTTTCTCATCTTAGGTTAGCAAAGTTTTTCACCCAAGGGAGGTGTGTTATAGTTAGTAAAAAACATTTCAAATGTGTTCTCATTTTTTATATTGAAGAAAATGATAGATTTTTGGTCCTTAATGTTTTTATGGTATTTAAATAATTCTCTAAGTATTCCCAACTTTGTAATTTTAGCATCTTTAAATTTTTTCCAATAATTGGTCCAATTGAAAATAAACTTTTGATATTCCAATTAAAGTCATGTTTTTACTTTCCTACAAACAATTTGACATATTTATTATTGTAATTCCGATTTATGTACGAGAAAATTACTTATCTAATTATTTTTTTAATGTTTTTAATAGTTTAGTTTTCATATCCCTTACTATCCCAATACATAAACAAATTAATTAAAAACTTTCCAATAAAAAATAATTTTGAAATCCGAATTCTTTAAATGCACCTAATTAAATTCAAAACACATATTCCTTTAAATGTAACCATTGTGATATATTTATATATATATATATGTTATTCAGTGAAATATTCCACTAAACCATGGTTTTGTTACATTCTTTATTATCATTATTTATATGTTAAAAGCCAATTTCTAATTGGGAATGCTAGATTTCGATAAAACGCTTTTACTTATAAAGTTATTTTAAAATGTATATTAATCAAATTGGTTGAATAAGCTTACATTGGTTATTATAAAAGTTTGTTGAACTTTTTTTTTTATCATTGAGAAAATGATATTTATAGCGACTGAAGTTATTGGGAAAAAATTATAATAAATCTTAAATGTTAATTTATGATTTAGGAGGTTACCTTTTATAAAAAAATTGAAAACATGTGTCTTTGCATATTTTTTTTCCTATGGCGCTTAGGAACTTGGAGATGGTAACCTCTATGTCTAAGGAATATTTAAGTGACTTCTGTGTCTATGAAATATTTGTACCAGGCACATCACTCGAAGTGATCACTTCCATCAAGCTCAACCACTGAGACTCGTAGATTGTAGAGAGAAATGAACCTGTCACCTCTCAATAAAAAAGGTGTTTTAATATCCACCAACTAAGCTAACCTTGGGGATATGTGTATTTGTGTACTTACACAAGTTTCCTTTGGAATTAAAATCTCTCACATATCCCTCTTGGTCATTTATTTACCTATCCAAATTGATTTCTAGTTATTAATATTTAATTGATTATGAGCCTAGCCCCATTTATTTTTAATTATACTTTAAATATATATTGAAAAAATAAATATCCTATGTATTCACCTACATGAAATTCACCATACAACTATAATAATTGCTCCATGGCTTGTGGCCAAGGGTTGTCCAATTTTCGTACATTTTACCATAATTGATCAATCTAATCATTAATCAATACCTACATTTTTTATTGACTAGTTTCCTCTTTAGCACCAATGTCACCCATCCCATGTTCTAAATCATGTAAAGTGACATGATAATCTTCATTAGTGGAATTATGTGGAATTATACTTAACACTAAGCATGACCAAACTACTAATTGATATCCTAATATTTTCTAATGATCTTTTTTTGGATTCTTAGATTTAAGAACAAAGGTTGTTATGCAACCAGCTCACAAAATAGAAGAAATAGATATATCAATGACTTCAAAAGTAGCCTCTTCGAGGGGGAAACCTCATTTACATTACATAAAATGAAAAAAATCTTGGATCATACAAATGAAAAGACCTTCTTTATATATATAGGAGTCCAAGGGGTCACAATATAATCAAAGCTGAAATAATAATAATGATGTAAGGGCACAATAATAACAATATGGGGACAACATGGGCACAACAATAAAAATAAGAGGTACAATGTCAATAATAATAAGGGAATACACTAGTATTATAGGGAACTAACATGCCCCTCTCCTTCAAAAACATGTTGTCCTCAACGCTTGAGTAGTTCTAGATGCGTCTGTATAAAATTGTCATCCTCCCATGTGGAATATTCAACAGGAAAGTTCTTCCACTTGATGACATAGTCTGAAATTGATCAATTTCGTAGCTATCAAATTCTTGTTTTTGTGACTGCTATAGGTTCCAATATGATTTTTCCTTCCTCATTAAGTTCTGGCAATATTGCTTGAACTGGGAGCTTGTCACCTATAACCTTCTTTAAGCATGAAACATGGAAAATTGGGTTCACTCGAGAAGATCCATGAAGTTCCAATTTGTATGGCATAGTACCAATCTCTTGCAACATCGTGTACACACCATAATAATTTGGTGATAATTTACTATCCTTATTAGCTTACTTGAGGGACATTTGTTTGTATGGTTGTAGCCATAGAAATACCTAGTCACTTGCATCAAAACTTATTTTGCTGTGATGTTGATTTGCTTTGTGTTTCATTCTATTCTGTGCGAAAGTGAGGTTATCATTTAAGAGTTGGAGAACGTTTTGTTGATGGTCGATGTGATCTTCCACTACTTGAACCTGTTGAAGCCCCGAAAATTGGGTCGACAACAAGGGGGATACCCACCTGGTCCGGACCCTGGTTGGCAGCTCCTTATCCGTTTGGTATAGCGGGTCCGACTGGGGATGACGGGACCAGTTTCCCGACCTTGTGGTGTGTGAGTGTGTGTGTAGAGCTTGAACTATGCTAATCTAAGGAAAATTCAAAGCAAATCTAAATTTAGACTCATTAAACTAACACTATGCTATTGTAGCCTAATAAGAAACAATACATCTGATCTACACTAACCCGGGGTGTATTCCTTGCTATTATGCGATCTAAAAAGATTTCGAATAATAACTGGTAATAAAGATCATTTAGCTATCATAAGAACAAAAATCATTAAAGATAAACTTTTTTGCATAAGAAGTTAGGCAAAACAGTTATGAGCAGCATATCGCATAATAAGTTACTTATATGTCAGATACAAACAATATGAATTCACCGTACAAAAGTGCCAAATGATAACCCATACATTCATATAATGACATATAAACAACTGAAACTGTAAATCAGTTAAAGAACATAAGTAGAAATAGTCAAGAGATAGAAGTACCATTTATGACTGGTTCCACTCATAAGCTTCATGCAACAATGATTTATCTCTCCTTGTTCTAACATCCACTAAGAGTACAGAACTGCAACATCAGTAGCGGATATCAGATGCAAATATTAATAAACCTTGATCCATCCATTCATCAAAACCACCTCTGAGGGCGCAAAAGTGCATGTTCTGAGGACGAGTTTTTGATAAATCTCTGGACCCTTCTCTAAATGCATGAGAAGGGTTTAAATACTGCTAACTAATTAACTTGATTACATAAATTTGGGATCCGGTTTTCAAATGACCGTCCCTCTGATAAAGCAAATTATTTCTAAAATTAAATCTAACTTTGAACTATTTCTGTATTTTCTCCTTAGCGCTGTGAGTGTGCAGCATTCGACCGAGAGGGGTTGGTTGATTGTCCTTCCCTTTGTGCGTGTTACAAAAATAGAAGCAACAAGGGTTGGCACTGCCTTTCTGATAAACTATCAGATATTTTAAGAGAATCTCTCGCTGAATGAATGTATACTTGGTAATAACTCGAATTTTTCTCGAACTGGATTTGCTTTTTCTATTTTGGTTTTCTGTCTTTGTGAATGACTTGATGAGTCAGAAGACTTTACTTCCCGAGCAATTCTCTGGATTGGAAACTTCCTTTGTTCTTCATTCTGGACTTTTTTGTCGTGTAAGCTTCAGGTATCTTTGTAGTCATGCTGCTTTTGTGTGCCTTTGATTCTGAGCTTCAGATGGCCTAGCGTATGTGGTTCCTGTTTCTGAATAAGTCTCTTCTGTGACCTCTAAACATTGACGCTTTCCTCTTTTCCTTAGATGTTTCCTGCAAAAGAAAAATTACTCCATTTTATCTCCTGTTTTATAGCTGCGTGAAGGAAAAGAATAAATGAAAAATAAAGTTTGATATGAAAGCTTCAGATGTTGCGTGTGTATAATCATGACATTCAAAGTGAACTGACTCTTCGAAAAACGAAAAGCAACCATTCGTACGATCATTAATTTCTTTTTATAGGCACGCGCCTAATTATGATTAAAGGACAACTTTCCTTTGAATGTTGTGGTGAGCAAGATTTCGCGCTTCATCGTAGATCGCAGATCGCAGATCGCATATTTGTATTACAGCATTGTGGTATCGCAATATCGGATAATCGCAGATCACAGATTGTGGATCAGAGATCGCAAATCGCAAATCTCACATCACGGATATTAGTCATTGCATCTCACTCTATACGGCTGCTGCGATATGCGACGTCGCACATCGGCCTTCAGGGATTTCTTAAGTCTCTCTTGTTAAGAGCGCTCATGATAAATTTGATGCGATGAGTTTAGCATCGCTTCTTCGTGGTTTGATACGCTTATAACAAGAAGTGTCACCTTTGCTTTGCTGCGATAAGATTCTAAGGAGAAACAAAAATATTCAAGGGGAATTTTGATGAATTTTTACTAAGGGTCCCCTATTTGCTTGGTGTTATTGCTAATATCAAACAAAAGAGGGGGGTTGTTGGTGACCACAACAATGGCGATTCACTGGGAAGAACCAGTTATCTTTGACTTTCTATTGAACTTGAACTTTCGAAACAAAAACAAAATTCGTCAGTCTAAACTTTTTTATGGACAGATAGAGTACGTTTGTCTTATCCTATCAATGATACTTTATTTCAACCTTTCTGCATTCCATTCGTTTGCTTCCTATGGTTCAGCCCTTGTATTTACACCAGCCATTACTTGGTCTCTTTTAAAGATAAAATGAGGTCATCTCTGCTATGCTGGTCATTTAAAATATGCTCATTTACCGTAGGTAGAGCCTCTGTTGCCCGCAGGTGTCCATAGCCTCGACAGGGTTACCTGTTACCCAGCAATGATCCTTTATCCTGCTAGAAGTTATCTACAACTTTTTCAGAGAGAAACCCATTTTTATATATTTTTTCTTTTTTTATTCTCCAAAGAACAATGTCTTGGTTTGATGGCCAATTTATGACACAGCCATTCACTTGATTTACACTTTTGCTGAACAAGTTGGCTCGTGATGAGACCCCTTGTCTTTTGATTGCAACAATCTTAAGTCGTTTCCCTGTTTTGGTAGACAATATTGGCAAGGTCAGCAAGTTATAATATCTGTGCTCATGATAAGCCGGCTCGTGATGAGACCTCTTATTCTTTGAGATACGTATTTTTTTCTCGGATTACTTCTCTGAATGCTGCGATTTCCTTTAGCAGGGAGGAACCCATTGTTTTTCCTTAAGAAAGCTCTGGACGATAATAATAGAGTTTGAAAAATAGCAGTTTTACAGAGAGTGCCCATTTTATAATTGATACTTTTCATTGTGCTGATACAAAACAAGTTTTTTGTCAAAGGTTTCTTTCGTAAAATTTTTTGAAGTCAGAACTAGTATCATATCTAGAGTAAAGTTGGACTCTATTTGTCAATAATAAAGATTAGATATTTTTGAAAAATTCTTTATTGTTTGTACAAGTGAAAAATAAAAACAAGATCTGACAGAGGATCTGGTGTCCAATTTAATGCTAATCCCTGTAGTAATCATTTACAACTGGTTTTATTCCTAAGAAAGAAAAAAAAAACTATCCTACAAAAATTTGAAGAGTTATCTTTCATGGAAAGTATATTTTCAGGATTTGTCCGTTAACAGGCAAGGAATCCTTCCTACCTGCTAAATCCTGCAACACAAATGTTGACAGGCCTATGACCTCTACAATCTGAAAAGGACCAAGCCACATTTTCTGGAACTTTGCATGTTTGCCTTTCTCTTCGTGAGCCTTATCCCATTTCAAAACTAGATCTCCCATCTGAAAGTTTTTTCTGGTTATTATGCTTGAATCAAAAGAGGATTTTATTAGTGCTTGGTGATGAGCATGGGTTTTCTTAGCTTGCTCTCGTTGTTCTTCCAATTTAATTATTCCCATCTATCTTAGTTGTAAGGAGGAAGTAGATACTTCATCAATGTACTGTACTAAAGACAAGGAAGGAATCATTAAATGGGTTGGAAGAACCACTTCCTTCCCATAAACTAAGTTAAAGCGAGAAGTGCCGATTGAAGCCTTTTTCGTTATTCTATCTGCCCATAAAGCGTTTACCAAGGTTTTGTGCCAATTCTTCTGGCTTTGGTCAACTGTCCTTTTAATAATCCTGATTAGGTTTTTATTTGTTGATTCAGCCAATCCGTTTCCTTGCGGGTAGTAGTTGGACGAATATTTTAGTTTAAACCTTCTTTTAAGTGCAAAATCAGTCATTGTATTTCTAGAAAAGTAAGAATCATTATAAAAAATTAAAGCTGATGGCAATCCAAATCTAGTGATTATAAATTGATCAATGAATTCAATGATATTTTCATAATTAGTTGTCTTGAGAGGTACCGCTTCTAGCCATTTAGTGAAGTAATCAGTTGTCGTGAGGATATACCTATGTTGCTTAGAGGAGTGAGGAGCGATCTCACCTATTATGTCCAAGCCCCATTGACTGAATGGTTGCTCAATGTTTAGCGGCTGTAGTGGCATGGACAGTTTCCTTTGTCTCCCTGCAGTAGTTTGGCAGATTTGGCATCTCCTCACGTAACTCTATGAGTCTTTGAACAGTGTGGGCCAATAATACCCTGCTCGTAAGATCTTGTGTGCGGTGGCATCTCCAGCATAATGTCCGCCTGCAGGTCCATCATGGAGTTCCTGCAAAAC
>APFE031359252.1:0-18237 GCA_000404065.3 Pinus taeda
TGGGGACTAATATTTTCAGTAAGGGGTTTAAAATTATGTACAAAAATAAGGTTGAGCTTATTTCTAGACTAAGCCTTACCAAATATTCAGAGAAGCAGACTATCATCACCCCCTATGAGACACTTCTTTCTTCATTAGTGGGTGATCAGTCTACACAGTATTCTACTACCTCCTCAGCTTTGCAAGAGTAGTAGCAAATAATGCAGATAGGTACATCTACTTCAGGGGAGGCAGAGAAGAGAGTAATGGATATCTTCAAGGAAATAAAAGTTAGAAATGAAGCCTTGAAGATTAACACTTACAACCAGTTCTGGAAGTAGACTTTTGGTGCCCAAAGTAGGCTGCTGTCAGCCTTTGACTCAGAGAAGGGGAAATGCAGGTGGCATTCCTTCAAGCACAAGTTCCTCAGCCCAAGGGAACATCAGACTACAAAAAGACATCTTTTGAGTTTGATGTCAAGGATATACATCCGATTGACCAAATGGAGATGCATAAGAAAATGGGGGAAATGCTTTTCTCTACTGTCACTAACACTTCCATGACTTTGTCCAAATTATAGGTTGCACTAGCAAATATCTAGTCACAACTAAATATGGAGAAAGTTTATGCTCTTGCCAAAGGTACCAAGATTAAAACCTTGGAAGATTTGATAATCAAATTGAGTAATGATCCAATAAACATCAATGTTGCAGAGGAGCTGATCAAAAAGAAGAATTTGGATATAGCATCATTGAGGAAGTAGTTATAGCTGCCAGCTACTGAAGATCCTCTAGATAAGGATATTGCAGGGACGTAGACTCAAAAGGTAGATATGACAAAACTCATCATGGAGCAGACTGCACAACTTAAGAAAATGGAGAAATAGATGGAGAAATTGATCAAGGAAAAGGAGAAATATGCTAAAAAGATTGCCCCTTTAGAAGCACTTCCTATCATAGTCATTCTTACAACCATACCAGCTACAACAAATAAAGGAGATGCTGCAAACTAGTTGGCCAATTCAGTCAAAAATATGTCTCTTCAGATTGAGGAAATCAAGAAATTGCATGATCAAGTGAAACTTTTGGAGGATCATCAAAAGAAATCCGAACTTTTTCATACAACAGAGCTTCAGAGAGCTCAAAATAATATAGAAGCGTGGAAGAAGTCAGCAGCTGAACCTTTTATTGGCTACACTCTGGATAATGTCAAGGAAATCATATGGAACAACATGATTGAGGATATGGATGAAATCTCACCATGTATCCAGATCATTTTTTAGCAGAAGGAGTTCATGGAAAAGGAAAACCAGACAATTGTCTATATAAATTCTCAACTAGGAGAGATGCTTGCTACAACCAACATCATTATAAAGTTTCTTAATTCTTAAAACAGGTATGAACTGGATGATCTAAGAGTGGATGATAGGATTGAAACCATTGTAGAGGTGAAGAAATTTCTGACCAAAAACAACTTAGTAGTGCAGTTGACAGAGAATTGTCACACTCTTGAAGTTGTAGTCTACATATTTTTCACAAGGATTGATGCATTGAACAAGAAGGGGTTGCCTTCACTGTTTCTGATCAATGATAAATTAATGACCAAGGAGGAATACTTCAAGAAGCTTCAAGACATTGCCAGGGACACAACCAAGTCCTCCAACATCAAAGGTTCCATGACAGGCAGGTCGTTTTACAAAGCCATCAACAACATATGTTTTATTCAACATGAGATAACACATATTTTCACTGTAAAACCCACTTTTTCCTGGCATACTGAGGTAGATGAAATCTACTGTAAGGTACCCAAGATAGCAATCCTAGATGAAGAATGGTGGGAAAAGCTGTGTGAATTTCAGGATTAGAGTGATCAGCTTTGCCAGTGCAGCACTCGAATAGTGGACACTTCGCAACAACTTTCCTTCAAAACAGGGTCAAATGTTTAGATTCATTCTTTTTTATCGAATTGCTTCCGTTTCTATTAGTTTTAAGTAATAATAGAATGTCATGTCACTTAGGCATTTGTTGTAATATTTTATATTTTGTTTAAATACTTCATTCTCTCGAAGTATTCAGGGTTACACCCTTGAACCAGTTAGCAAGCAAATTTGTACTAAGTTGGTGCATTTTTTCTATAATAAAAGAATATGATTTACTTCATATGGCTTCTCTGTCAGTGAGTTCTTTTCATTGTGTTTTCCATTATGTATTCCTCATATAATTTATTTCTTTTATAGTGATCCGATTGAAAATTTAATTGAATCTCAGTTTCATTTTGAATCCTCAGTGAAGTTGTAATTTAATTAAGAGATTAATTTACAGGACTATCTGTTATTGTGAATTACTCTTTGAACTTAAATTGCACTAGATTTCTGAAATGACTTAATTATATTTTGTTGAATAAGAAAACATAGTTTTCTTAATTTTTGCTATAAATGGTCAAATACTATGTCTGAATATTAAATCATTTATAGTTCTTTATATTATTCTTATCCATCCCATTTAAAATCAAAATAACCATATGTATTTAAAGAACGACCTTTTGTTTTATTAAGAATTTGTCTAAGTTTAAAGCACCTGTTTAAAAGCAGTTCACTGGTCCTCCAAACCAATAAAATCAACAAAACATTTTAGATGCTTTGGCATAGCCCATTGACCTTAGGTTATCTCAAAGGACAACAAGAACCACATGGTTTTCCTTTATTCTTATCCATATTCTCTAGATACTATGCTTGTATACATACCTCATAAACTATGCTAGGATTGATGAGGATCGATTTCCTATTCAAATGTTAAATGACCTTGCTGGTATTCTAGGTACTTGAGAAATACATCCAAGTTGTTGGGAGATATACCAACATAAGTGGATTTTTTTTCGAAACATGTTGTTGTACTCTTACATACTCTGCCTTATATTTTGTCACAAATAATTCTAATGGATAAATTTGTCCTCTTCATTCCCAATAGGTTAGAACTAAAACTTAATAATGGTTTTAAACAACTCACAATTAGTTACTACAGGACCACAATCTCACCTAATGTTCTTAATGTTATTTTCCCACTAAGTTTTGACATGGCCCTCTAGCTTTCGATAAGAAAATAAACCTTTTACTTATCTCCTATGTTATGAACATATAAATACTATTCTAACTATTGTGATTATTGATTTGAGTTAATAACAAAAATATGATCTTAGTAGGGTTTGATGTATACTTTGGCTTCATTTTAAATAAGGATTAGGGAAAAATGAAGGCATTTGTGAAAATTCCTTGATTGTAGCTACTGGATATTATTCTTCTAACTATTAGCAGTTTATTTGTTTACATCAAATAACAGATAATTCACAATTGCAATCTTCACTATACAAATATTGCGGAAAAATAAACTCGAACTAAGATATATATGTGCACACAATAAAAATTACACTAAAATTTTTAGACTTAAAGGTCGCTGGAAAAACCTCGAATGAAAATCATTGCAATAGATGAGGGTTTATTTTATTATGTAGAAAAATAGGGAATTACAACTGCTCGCCTCCATGGCTTAGCTCCAAAAATTATATCTCAACTAGGAAAATTACTTTTGCCTCTCTTTAACTCAATATTTCCTTCACTGGGCAAGTCATACTTCCTTGGAAAATTCACTTATCCTAACTAGGAGTACGCAGTTCTACCTATGAGTAAACTGATCTTGCCTGGAAACCCTTCTAGGTGAGTCATACTACTTATTTCTATCTCCACAAATAATTTTTTAGGCCACCCGGTACTCGATCTAGGCACTAGCAGTTGAATCAACCTCTCTTGGTAATTGACTCTCATAACTGGGCAACTCCCATCGCAGAACTCAACCTATCTGTTGGAAATTTTTTCCTCCCTTCCCTTCTGCTGAAAACTAGAAAACCACTAGAGAATTTATCTGGAAATTCTCCTTGTTGCAAACCCTTGTTTCTCTCTAGCTCAAGCTTCTCCCTTGTTGAATCACTACAACTAGGTAGCTCAATCTGCCTTAGCTAATTCTATATTCATCTTATGTCTCTCTCCATCCCATCAACTTGCTCTTATAATCTCTCATTGGATCTTCAACGACCATGATTAGATCCTCATTGATAACTAATATCATTTTAGATTTGAACCAAGTCATTTTGAGGAAGTTTCTAAAGCATAAGTCCATCTCTTGAATTAATTCCCTTTAATTAACCATTTTTTTAAAGTTGGAATTAGGAAATATTAAAATGGCGGCTAATTAATTTAATTAAGGTGCTTCACAAGCTTATCTCAAGAAACCTTTTCTAGGTTTTGGAGATATCGTGTCCCTTAGCCTCTTAGACTCAAATTAAGACTAAAAAACATGTCTGATGCTACTAAAAAAAATAAAAAAATAACACTACCGCTTATCGAGGAAGGTTTTCTCTATCCAACATTATCTTATGTCTACAACCTACATCCGAACCATGTTGATGGTGTCTAATATCTGTGGTAAAATTGGCTCTCACTATCCACCAAGATACGACGCATACTCTGATTCACATGCCACTGAATTGTAGCTAAACCATCCCAAATTTGCAATGCTGTTGACACTGCATTGTGACTCCCTGCACTACTGCCAACACTTTCTGCACTACATTTGATCTCACACAGTTGATTCTCATGTGTTACCACTATGCTATTGCATCCACTACAACTATGTGTATTGATCTTTCATTGATCTCCCTCTGAGTAAGAATTAGGAGACCTTTTCCTTGTAGCAAAGAATTTCCTCTGAAACTCACACTCCTACTTGCATACTGAGAAGGACCACATACTTCTGCTACCAAAAATTCAATCTTGTTTCCAGAAACCATTTTGAGTGGTAAATTTTCCTCCTCATGGCCATTAAAGCTAATTGCTCTTCCTCAAGATTGCTTCCTGACACTGGCATAGGATCTGTTGACTTGCAACATGGACTGACTGACTATCTCTCGATAGAACCATGCCTTTCTCTCTGCAACTTAACAATTTGTATTGCCTCCCTTGGGTTCATCTGCTGGAATTAACTCAGCCTTTGTTTCTCCTTAAAAAAAAATCTGGAAACCCCTCTCGCTAGAACTATGCCTTGCTTTATGCAATTAGCCAATTCTCACTATTTGTGTCATTACAACTAGTTCTATAATTGTCTCTCAAGTACTAACTTCAACTAGCTCTACTACTGTATATCTAACTTCATATTACTCACAAAGATCCTCCTACTATTTACTATTGTGGGACCCTATACTGAAGGTACTGATCCATGTGACGAATACACAACTACTGGATATAATCTACTAATTAAGCATGTCATGGAAATATCTAGACCTACTAGTTAAGCATGTCATGGAAAGATCTAGACCTCCTGCTACTCGTCCCATGGACCCTTGGCGATATGGCACACATAGTCTCATACTCCTTTATCCCCTTTCGAGCCCTACCCCTTTCTCAAAAACTTCTTCACTTTGCAACCCACACTTCCTAAACCTATATTTGACAATTGGAGGTTGATCTCCTATCAAGATATATATTTTGGCTAACTCACATGGACTGCTCAAGAAATTTGGTATGGGAATCCATGCAAAAACTATGAAAATTATGAGCACAAATAACTGGGGATCTCTCATTCCTCCAACTGACAAATTGATCTGGAAACCCTTAGTTTCCTCTGCAGAGACAAACTTGGCCACTTCTGCAAACTCACACCCTTCTACTTGTAACTCGCATTAGATCCTGCAACCTGCACTAGATCCTGTAATTTGCATTACTCACTGAGAAATGCTACTAGAAAATAGATCCAATGAATATACTACCTCCCTCAACCTCATTCTATTTTCACCTCCTCCGAGAAATAGATCCAAAAACTATAGATGAAATTATTGCATTAGATCTGATAACTAGGTAATCCAACTACTTGATTTGCTTGCTTTAGCCACTTTCTGTAGAAAAATTGGCATTTCTCTAATCTAAGAATACTAGAGGATTGTATGATGGAAATTCCCTTCTCTTTCACGTAACTAACTCAGCCTTCCTTCTGCTCCTCACACCTCCTATGGAATATGTAGATCTGCTACTACTTTCCTCTAAATAACCTTCTTTGGTACTCACGCTTCCTTCTACCTTAACGAGGAAACTCACTCTACCTTTAGAAAGTCCCTTTTTAGAAACTGGAACACACACTGCTACTCTTGAAGCTCGCACTGACTGCCTGGAAAACTCGCACTGGAAAATTAATTTTCCTGTGATGGCATTTTGCTATTAGAAATCATAGATCTCCTCCTAGAAATTCCAACTCGAAACCCTTTGAGAAAATTTGGAAAGTCTGTAAGTGTGATTTTCTCTTCCACCCTATGTATATTTGTAACTACAACAATTGCTGCAAATATTCTACACCCATATTATCTCAACAAATCAACTGATCTGCTCACCAAAAATGCTTCCTAACAACTACATTGCTAGCTGGAATTTCTATTAGTAAAATCAAACTCTTCCCACACTCGGCCTCCTGAAATCAATTTCTTCCCAGCATTTCGCACTGCCTCACTGACCTACGCAGATATGAATCCCGTGTTTCAAATCTCCCTCTAAAATTGCACGATCTACCAATATTTCCCTTTGAGCCTTTGATCTAATCTTCAACACTCTGATATCATGTGAAAATTCCTTTATTGCAATTAGTGGATAATATTCTTCTAATTGCTAACAATGTATTTGTTTAGAGCAAATAACGAATAGTTCACAATTTCAATATTCACTATAAAAATGTTGCAGAAAAGTAAATTGGAACGGAGAAATAGATCCACACAATAAAAATGACACCAATATATTTGGAATTAAATGTCCCTAGAAAAATCTTGAAAGGAAAAAATGTGAAACAAATGAGTGTTTAATTTATTATGTAACTAAATAGATAATTAAAACTGTTGGCCTCCCTATCTCAGCTTTGAAAATTATATCTCAACTAGGAAAATTAATTTTCCCTCTCTCCAAATCAATTTGGCCCTCACTGGGTCACTCACACTTCCCTAGAAAATTCATTGACACTGACTAGGAGTACACATTGTTTCCTCTGAATAAATCAATCTTCCCTGAAAACCCCTCATTGAGAAGTGTAGGAAGAAAATCTCATTTTGACTTTGTCTAGGTCAAAATAGAGATAATTTGAATTTCCACATCAACATTCAACTTGGAGGTAGTTAACTGAGGTGACATGGATCTTATCACTCAGTTAAATTAGTTAATTCAAGTTAGAGGGCTTGGAGTTCAGTTAAGCGTGTGTGATTTCTAATTTGTAGCAATCTATTTCAGTTATATTAAGTTGTGTTCAATTAAACTAGTTCTAATTGTTGATAGAACTAGTGGGAGGTCAGTTGGTAGTGAGACATCAGTCTAACTCAGTGATCGAACAATTAAATAATAAATCAACCCAAAACGGATCATGCATGCAAGGAATTCAAATTCCTCTTCTATTGGAGGAAATTCCTAAATAAAAGGGGCTAATTTCCTTAGTATTTTTGCAAGGAAATAGGAGGTTTGATGAGGAATAAAGTGGCAAAGTGTTGGCAAGAGCTCCTAATTCAGTAGTGGGAATAGTTATTCTCTTGCGGGTTGAGCTCAAAGTTGGAGCATACAATTGTAATAGTTTCTCAATTCAACCGATTAACGAAAAGAGGTTTAAGGGGTTTTCCCGATTGGGTTCCCCTAGAAATCATTATTTAGTTTGGTTTTTCTTAATGCATGTCTATGCATGTTGTTCTAAATTGTGAATTTCATTATGCATATCAGTAGTAGAATTACGTCTCTTGATTTTAGATTAAATTTCTTGAGCAATTGCAATTCTATGAAATTTATACATGGTATTAGAGCCCTGGAATCACATTAGAGACTAGTTTTTCAAATTTACAGTCATGATTGAAGAATTAATAATTTGTAGGAGTTAGAGTGGATAAAGCGCTAGTTTAGGGAAGATCTAGAAGACCATGTGTGTAGACTTCTTATTAGAGCTAGAAGTCTGCTAGTGTGGAATATCAGTGAGATAATGTTTAGTGACATAAAAAGGAGTTGTGATAAATGATATCGGCAAATTGAGGAGCAGAGATATTTTCCACATGGATATTAAAAATTAGAGGGAGTTCTAGTTTCAAAGGGAGCAGCCCTATGGAAGCTAGTACTTTAGGATATGAGGATATCAGACTCATTATTGTAGTGGATACAACAATAGTGTGGAAGCAGTAGCAACAACAATATGAGTAGATCATATTTCGCCATGCATGAAACTATACCTCCAAGAGTGAGGTGGGGCGATGTAGAGCCTTAATCCTAGAGTTACAAATATTTGGGAAGTGTCCATAAGAGAGTAGTAGAAGTTGCAAGATACGCTTGTCATGGATCATTTCCCTCGCTATAGGGGCCCACAATATTTAGTAGCAGGTGTATCAGTGTCAGGTGGTGTAATCAGATGCAGAGGATCATAAAGCAGTGTTGATAGCAGTGTAGGAAGCATAATGCAAAATCGACAACAACGCAATTTTCCAAGTAGACAGTTGCAGAGACACAATTGATTCAATGCTTTTTTATTTTTCATTGCTTCTAAGTTGTAGTTGTTGTAGTTGTAGCAAAAAAAGTGAGAAGTAGTGCGACAGTACATTCCAAAGGAACATGATAGGGGTGGTTCAAATCCCTTTCTTGCTAACAGGGAGTGTTTATCTAAAGTGTAGCAAGAAAATATCAGTTTGACTTTTCTTTGGTCAAAATTATGATAATTAGAATTTCCACATTAGCAGACAACTTGGAGGTAGTTAACTGAGGTGACATGGCTCTTGTCACTCAATTAACTCAGTTAATTCGAGTTAGAGGGTTTGGAGTTCAGTTGAGCATGTGTGATTACTAATTCATAGAAATATATTTAAGTTATATTAAGTTTTGTTCAGTTAAACTAGTTCTAAATATTGATTGAACTAGTGGGAGGTCAATTGTGTAGTGAGAGATCAGTCTAACTCAGTGATAAACCAGTTAACTAGTCAAATAAACCAAAATAGCTCATGCATGAAACGAATTCAAATTCCTCATTTGTGGTGGATATTCCAAGGAAATGTAACATCAACTATAAACTAGTTTGAGTGTACAAATGTTGCATGCAAGCAGGAGAATATTTCCTTGGGAATTGCACAATCAATTGGAGGAAATTCCTAAATAATAGAGGCTAAATTTCTCAGGATTTGTGCAAGGAAATAAGAGGTTGGTTGAGGCATGAAGTGGCTAAGTGTTGGCTAGAGGTCCTAATTCAGTAGTGAGAATATCTATTCTTTTATAGGTTGTGCTTAGAGTTGGAGCATGAAATTGTAATAATTTCTCAATTCAACTAATTAATGCAAACAATATTTAGTGGTTTTTCCTAGTTAGGTTCACCTACAAATCACTATGTATTTTTTGTTTTTCTTATTGCATGTCTATGCATGTTGTTCTAAATTGTGAATTTCATTCTGCAGATCAGTAAAGTAGAATTACATCTCTTGATTTTAGATTAAATTTCTTGAGCAGTTGCATTTCTATCAAATTTCTACACACCTCTAGGTGAGTCTTCCTACCTGTTTCTTCCTCCAAAAACAATTTTCTAGGCCTCATGGTATTAGATCCGAGCACTAACATATGAGTCAAACCTCTCTGGGAAACTCACTCAAGCAACTGGGTAGCTCATGTCGCATAACTTGACCTCTCTACTAGAAATTTCATCCTCCCTTCCCTGATGCTCGAAACTAGAAAACCACTAGAGAATTTGTTTGGAACTCTCCCTGCTGCAAATCCTTGCTTCTCTCCTTCCCTGGCTCGAACTTCTCCCTTGTTGAATCACTGCAACCGGGTAGCTTAATTTGCCTTAGCTAATTCACTCTTCATCGTGTGTCTCTCTCCATCCCATCGACTTGCTCTTATAATCTCTCATTGGATCTTCAACGATGACAATTAGATCCTCATCGACAACTAAGATCATTTTAGACTTGATCGAAGTCATCTTCTAGAAGTCTCTAGAGCATAAGTCGATCTCCTTAATTAGTTCCCTTTAATTAACCATTTTTCCTAAGTTAGAATTAGGGAATATTTAAATGATGGCTAATTAATTTAATTAAGATGCTTCACAATCTTAACTCATGAAACAAGATTTGGGTTTTGGAGATCTCATGTTCCTTAGCCTCTTACACATAAATCAAGACCAGAACACCTATCTAATGCTACCAAAACAACAAAAAACTAACAACATTCATACTTGGTCTCTCTCTACCTCACTCTTTTTCAACTCCTTTTCTCAGTATTTGTCGTCTCTAGGTTTCTTACTTGATCTAACTTTTGAGTCAACAATACCAAATTCCCTAAAAGCTACAATAATGTTTCTGGCACTATCATGAGAATGGCCATGTTATGAGAGAAGTTAGTGACTTGTGTTTCTGGATTTGAAAATCTCTACTTTGACTCATCCCATGGGTCATTACTAAGCTCATCTACCATGGCGATGGTTTTGAGACTTTACACCAATTCTTGAATCCTATAACTTCTCATAAAGGCCCAAAGAAAACTAGTCTAATACCAATATGATTTGTAGAATATCATCAATATTCAAATATAAGAATATATCACAACATATCTTATAAGTCTATACAATTCATTATTATGTAGTGTTTCACTTATGATTAAAATTTCATGTTACTATCTTAACGCATGAAAATTGAATAAATTGAGATTGAAATTAAAGAAGCTAACCAAATGACACATGAACATGAGATATACCCTTGGGAAATACAATACAGGAAAAAGAAAACTAGGAGGTAAGGCCAAAAGCTTTCTCCTTCTTCTCAACTATGAATTATAGATACAAATAAAGGGGCACTCACTTTAGAGTTTCCTTGGACATTGTGTAAATTATGATTTCTAGAAGATCTTCCACTTCCTCTATTCTCCTTGAATGCTTTTCTCTCTTATTGACCAATACTCCATAAAATAAGATTGGAAGGGACTTTCTTTCTTAGTGGTCCACTATTTAACAAAGCGTAATAACCATCTAGGGTTAGGCTTAGGATCTATGCATCCCTCCTCTCGTAATTAGGGAGAGGATTTTGGAATCTCTAGAATATTCTTGAAAGCCAACATATGAATAACTCCACAGGTGAGTAATGGAAGTTAATATTGTATTTAGTGAGTATCATGGTGGTTAACAATATCAGTCAACTTGTAGGAGGATTGGCTTAGGCAAAGGATCTCAAATTAAGAAGTTCGTCATGCTCTTATAAAGTTGTTAATGTGCAAACCATTGTTAAGAAGATGAGAACTTAGCTCACCAAGTTTTGATCCCAAAAATGATCTTTTAAGGCTTTAAATGTCCTACTAAAGTTTTTGAAAATAAACTCTAAATCCACTCAAAATCAATGAAACAAGATTTTTTTTACAAACTAATAATTCTAATTTTTCTACCTAAAAAATACCAAGAAATGGTATAAAATTAATAAAACTAAATTAAAAAAAGAAAAAAGAAAAAGCATAACTAAATATCAAACTATTTAATTATCATGATTAGATGTAATTGAGTTTTAAAAATAAAATACCAAAACTGAAATTTAGCATTTTAAAAAATGAAATTTACTTAGTAACCATTAAAAAAATTATTCCTATTGTGAAATCTTCGAAAATTTATTTCATAAATAAAGGGAACAACGTAAAATAGGTTGTCAAAAAAAATATATATCGAATATATTCTTTATAGCAATGTCATAGACTTTGATCTTTGAACCTCATCGATACAGAAAATGAAAACAAATGAATGCAGAATGACTACGTCCAGAAAAAAGAAAAGCACTTTGTTTTACATGGGCAGTTAAAGACAAGGAACAATGTTTAAGGCGAAGGTAGGAATGATTTACATCAAACAAAAAAAAGTTCAAAACACTAGATTCTTGACAAGCATTGATTCGTAAATTTAATCCTGGCAATTGTAATATTCCCTACTTTTATTTCTTTTTGTACATTCTTTTATGGCCAGCAATGATTCGTTAATTTAATCGTGCAAAATTGTCATTGTACATGAATTATAGAAGCAAAGTTGGAGTAAATAGTTGTTTCGAGGCACTTCATTTATTTTTAAACATAAGTTGTTAATTTGGTGTTTCTTTTGTTTGGTTGTTGTTCGGTTTTTCCCTTATTGTTTTGTTATTTTGTGTTTTTGTTTTTTTAATTGTGTATTTTGATTTACAACGAACTTTTTTGGATGTTTTCACCCATTACTACTCACATTTATTAAAAGAAATATAAAATATTTATTGAAAAGTAATTGGAATTATATTAAATGAAGGATAATTTAAAAAAAAAAAAATGTTATTAAATTTATTGTTAAGAAACATATTAGATAATGATAATGGAGAAAAGAATTCTAGATATTAAATCAATACTTAGATACTTTCCCTCACCAATTGAATTTTTTAATTAAAATGTTTTACTGATAATTATAAATATTAGTTATTTTATTTTATTTTGTTTTATTTTGGCTTAGCCAAAATGTTAAAAAGGACATTATGACATTTCTACCATACTCAGAGTGAGAGTGACCCTCGGTGTAATAATAATTATTTATTTATTATTAACCAACCTAAATCCATCTTAGCTCTGAGCTACTAAGTGATGAGAGAGATCAAATCTCTTTTCACTCTAAAAAATGTTTGCATCAAAATATATTTGATCCTTCTTTGTCCTTTGTACATCTTGAGTTAAGATAAATCTAGGCTAGTTTTATTTTGTTATTTTAATGTGATTTAACAAGGAAAAAATGTTTAACATCACATTACATTAAAACATCTCTACCATATTATGCCAGAGAGCGCCTCTCAAGGCAATTAAAAGTTTTAGTTAGCTAATTAGATGATATAATAAATAGTTAGGTTAAACAAAGGGTTTTTAAATTAATTAAATAATTGATTGAATATTATTAGTATTATCAATTATTTAATTTTGTTAAACTAATTAATTATTTAGTGATAAAGTATTAATATTAAAATTATTCTTATTATTACTTATGTTATAAATATTAGGTTTAACAATATTATTTAAATAATAATTTATTCATTTAAGTATTCATATTTATAATATAATATGTGAGTGTAATAAGTAATATTTTTAATTCTAAATATTATGGAATTATTGATATTGTTGTTATTATTAAATATAAAATATAGTTAATTAATGGTCCATAACTACTATAAATTATTTAGGTCAAATTTATTTATACAACTATAATTTGTAGCCTAAAGCATACTGATTTGCAATCTTAAGGTTTCCTGGTTAGCTCTTCACTCCTTTTGACTATCTGGTCTGCTTCTCACCATTATTTTTTCTTGGTTTGTGTGGATCACTCAAATCTAACCTCTTATTGAAGGATCCATGGTGGTAACCACTAGGCGGGATCAAACCCATCCTACCATAAATTCCTAATGGGGGATTCATGTTCAGAATAATAAAAAAAAATAGAAGTGCCTCATTACTGAGTTCCAGGAAATGCAACTGCAGAAGGTAAACCCCTGACATAATCAAGAGAAAGATCGTTACTACACGCTTTTTAGTAGAGTCACTCTCAAAGTTGGTGTCTTCCTAAGGCCATGCAAAACCATAAATATGAGGTGTGATTAGACAAAATCAAGGGTTTAATCCAACAAATATAGGATCACTCCCTAAACTGTAAGTTTATCATGGTTTGTTCTGTTAGCACCTAAATCTGCGTTAGGCTGAAAGAAGGCAAAATCCAGGGTAACCACAAACCACGCTCAGTCTGGTAGCTAGCCCTACCAAAACAGGAGAGGGCTCTCTCCGTGTCACGCTCAGTGAATAAATAAACAATATGGTTTGAGATGACTTACAATGAGTATCGATTTTAGGCTAGGTAAATAAATATGAAAGAAGTATTTTGATAAATGACTGAGTTTCCTGGGATGTATGGGACCAAAGAATAGCATGAGCAGAGAATTTAACAAAAAGGCACAGATTACTTCGTGAGGCAAGACAGGCGGAAAGTCTAGCAATTAAATTTGAAATAATGCGAAATGAAAAGATTGTTTAGGAGGGTGAAAAGGGCATAAATACATGAATCCTTTTCAACAGAAGAAGAACACAGAACGTGAAAACTTTCCCAAAGGCAGAGCAATACACATGAATTCTACCTTTTCTTACTTAGAAACTTTCACTGGAAATGAATATGAATGAACTGTGAAACATAACAAAATACATATGAAACAGAAAGAAAATACATTTGCTAAACTCACAACACAGGAATCTCTTGAACTAGAGCCGCAGCCTTTCATTAATTCTCTATCAAAATGTACAATGAGTAACTGAGTTCCTCTCCCACAGTCTCCCAGAAATTCCAACCAACCCTTTGCAAATGGTCGTTCATACAATAAATAGACTTTGCCATCAGGAAATGGAACGACCCAAAGTTGGGGAGTTTTTTAAATCATTACAAACTGGAAATGAAAAGCCGACCATTAGTGGCAGGTGCAGCGTTACAAAACTAACAAAATTGTAGCGTAGATTTTTTGGGTGACTGCTCGTCTTCCTTTTGCCACTTGGATAAAAGCCAACCTTTAGTGAAAATGCTTTTTAAACTTTGCCTTAAGTGCTGGGAAAAATGTATTGTAAATGAACAGGCCCACTTGGAGAAAATCGTAAATCGAAATTTCGCGGAGCGGAAGTGATTTTGGCCTTTGGGTCTCTGTGCGTCGCGCCCAAAACTCTATGTGTCGTGCCACTTTGGATGTGGTTTTGAGGTACTTACTGAAGTCCAAATTGTGCCCAAGTGTGCTTGTTAGAAAGCCCTACCTGTCTACTTTCCAACCCAAGTGGAATTTCTGAATTTGGTGCTCCTTTGCCCCTCCAAAACTTCAATCTCCCAAGACTGATTCCTGTGTGTCAAACTAGGGGTAGAGAGGTCATTTTTTGAGTGTTTTTGACCTCTTGAGGACTCAAAACTTGCCCAAACTTCTTGGCCATGCACCAGCAGTCATGACTTTTCATGACGAATCCAAAAATATATTTTTTTTGCAATTTAGAGCTCCCTAGCATAAGCGCGCGCCACGTGGCGCGGCGCACAGGGAGAAAAACCCTGTTTTTGTACCAAAATTTGTCAAAAGACCAAAATGCCCCAAATTTTTTGAAATTTGGGCTGGAGCTTCTTTATGAAGTGCCATGTTGGGCCAAATAGGCTTCAGCAAAGATTCGGAGCCGATATTTCTCTTTTTTCCTCTTTTGTCTTTTTGTTACTTTCCTCAATTTCACCTTCAAATTCCTTATCCGAGCCTTGGAACTCATGTTACGTGCCCTGCAGTGATAAACCATATGCCTCAATAATGTTTTGTCCTTGTCGGCCTTTTCTAGCAGTCTCTCAAGGTGGATGTTGATCCGCTCGAGCCAAGACCCTCGGTCATTATTCTTGCTCTAATGGAGTCAGCTCAATCCTCCTCTGTTGGGCAGATCGGCGATTCTCGCAGATCTTTTACAGCTCCATGATCTCCTGTTGGTCTTCGAGTTGTTTATTCCTCTGCTCCAAATACCTGATAATCCACTTAGCCCTCTCCAAATTGAGAGACAAGGCTTGGATCTCTGTTTGTTGCTCCTGGATGATCCTTCTAAGTTTGGCACTCTCCACATTCGTCTCATCATCATGAATGAGAATGAAGTTGGCCTATCGTTCACCTGATGGCCCCTCGTCATGCATTGGCTCCTTGCCCCTGTCCTATACCTGTGTTGCTGATGTCGGAAGCGAGGCCCCTTCCACCCCGGGTGGAGATAACACTCGCTTTGCTGCTGCGAACAAATGTCTAACGCCTCTCTGATATGTGATGAATACCGGCACACTAGCGGTCTCATGGCGCTCATACTGATGAGAAGGACCACCTATCTCATGTTCAACCTCTGATAATCCCTGTGAAGTGCTGCAGAGGTCACGGGAGATGAAATCATCCCAAGTAATTCCCTGCAATCCTAGTTGATTAACCACCAAAGTCTTAATAAGAGCAAAATGATAAACACTGTTAAGTTGCCGCTAAGGGGTTTTGTGCTGCATGAAGGTGTTCATCCTCTCTATGTTCCTGCAAATGAAATATGGGATGTTCATCATCCGTACCCTGGTAAAATGCATGAGCAACCTGATGTGATAAGCATATAAAATAGAGAACCTCCCCTCACAGCTGAAATATTTCATGATTAACTTCATTAGTGGAGCATATTCATCTTTCAAATATCGGAATGGAAAGACTCTTTTGTGCTGCCTCAAGAAACCGACTTTAATATATGGCTCATAATGCTGACGATCAATCTTATGTTTCTTGTGCCATGGTTCTCCAATGTTCGGTATGCTGGTTGCTAATGAGACAGATTCAGGTGTAAGTGTGAAGGTGACACCGGCTAAGATAGCGTGATCTCCATGTAAGTGAAACACAAAAAGATGAGCCAACTCATGATGAAATCGAACACTAGCCACCTTTTGACAAAACTCAAAGCATGACAGATGCTGGAAACATGACATAGCAAGAGGGCAGGCCTGCAATTCTGTAAGGGTGGTTGGTTCTTCCCTAACATGTTTGCCACTTTTATGAGGTCTTCGGGGAGCCTGTTCTTCCGAGGATGAGTCACTTTGGGTTTCCATTTCATATTTCGATGAATGCTCAGATGCCATGACTGTTGTACCAAATTCCTTAAAGAAAAGATGTTGTTGTATATGAACCGTGCTTGGACTGCCCTTTAATGATGTATGAAACTCTGTTTGTTATGCAATATAATTGAATTCTGCCACCAAGGGGAACAATGCAAAAGGGACTGTTAGGAAGGGGAATAATATGAAGGGATTAGGGATTACAGGGATAAATTTTGTTTAGGGACATGTAGGAAGGTTTGGGAATTTATATAAGGTAGGATTTTGGGGTTTTACATTTGACAAATGAGTGGAGGGGATAGGGAATAGGAGTTTAGTAACGTTTTAGCGTAGGGAAAAATGGGAAAAATGGAATAGGGGAGAAGGGAATGATGGAAATAAGGGAACGATGGAAATAAGGGAAAGATGAAAGGGAGGAGGAACCTTGGCATCAACACAACAAATTCGCAACCCTAACAGCACTGATTTTGATGACTTTAAGTGGTAGGGTTTAAGAGTTTTTATTGCAACCATAAGCAGCCATAAACCATCATCATACTAACACAAAAATGGATGAGAAACCGAGATGTCGACCCTACCTGGAAAGTTCAAGGGATTGAAAGGCAATTTGTTGTAATTTAGAGCAAAATCGGGCCTCTATGTGTATGCGTCGCGCAGCATACCCAGTGCTTCGCGCCCGTGTTGTTTAACACTGTGTGGTCGCGCCCAGTCCGCCGCGCCTGTGTTGTTTAACACTGTGTGGTCGCGCCCAGTGCGCCGCACTCCCTCAGTGCGCCGTGCCCCTCTGCCTATGCGTCACGCCTGTCAAAACACCTCCAACTTCACCCGAAACACGCACTAGCTCTCACAATCACTTTGAAATGCTTCTCTTTGTCCTTGGTGTGCAAGATGACATTGAGTCTTATGAAAAATCTATATAAAGACATTGGATTCATGGTTTTGATTTTTCTTTCTTCAAAACCCACTTTGGCAATGTTTTGTTTTAGCACTTTTTCCATGATTTAATACAATATGTATTTCACTTTTCCCTTTTAGATTTTTGACTAAAATGATGAAATTTTTGGCACTTTTTTGCAGGGGTAGATGACATGGAAATTGGCCAAGGAAACCATGACTGCGCCTAAAGAGATCAACTGGACTTTTTGAAAATTATTACAAATGACACACTGTTGACTTTTCTTCAAAACAGAGTTTTGAAGAACAGTCGTAATCTGTCAACATGACGATGAAAATATTTAAATCACAACTTTGTAAGGGCCTCCCTCTCGCCTGCATGGCTTTATTGGACATGGTTGAAGACCAAATTGACTAATCCGTAGACCTAATGACTTAAATGACTCTTGTCCATTAAAAGATTAAACATTGACTGTCATGGACTTTAATAAACATTGATGAAAAGACCTAAGCCAGTAGGTGCCAGACATGAGGGGTAAGGGGTAATGACCGACAAGACCCTTCTGCCAGATTATGGCATGCTCCTAGCAAAATGTAGTTGAGTGGATGGAGCGAGACACCTAAAAACATGAAATGCAGAAAGAGTTTTGATCTCTGACGGAGGGCTAACAAGACTGACCCTAAC
>APFE031359256.1:0-27289 GCA_000404065.3 Pinus taeda
AGAGAGAGACGTGCGAGGGGGAGAGAGAGTTGCAGGAGAGAGGAGGATGGGGAGAGGGAGAGTGGGAGACATGGACGAAGAGGGGTAGAGAGAGAGATAGATGTGAGGGGAGAGGGGGAGAAGGATCAAGAGGAACGAGAGAGGGAGATAGGGGAAGAGGGGGAAGGAGAGGAGGAGAGGGCAAGAGATGGAAGGGGGAGAGAGAGAGTGGAAGAGTGTGGGAGAGGGAGAGGGAGAAAGAGTGTGAGAGAGTAGTTGAGGGGGAGGGAGAGGACGAGAGGTGGAGAGAGGGTGAGGGCTAGAGGGAGAGGGAAAGGGAGGCAGATAGTCGGAGAGAGGAGAGAGAGAGATAGAGGAGTGAGAGGGAGAGAGAGGGAGAGAGAGTAAGGGAGAGGGGGAGATAGAGGGAGGGAGAAGATAGAGGGAGGGGGAGACAGAGAGAGAGAGAGATAGGTGTGGAAGAGAGGAGGATAGGGAGAGGAAGTGGGGGGGAGAGAGAGAGAGAGAGGTGTGGGAGAGAGGAGGATAGAGAGAGAGAGAGGTTTGGGAGAGAGGAGGATAGGGAGGTGGAGTGGGGGAGAAAGAGATAGATATATATATGTGGGAGAGAGAGTAGGATAGGGAGAGGGAGTGGGGTAGAGTGGTATGGAGAGTGAAAGAGAGAGAGATAGGTGGGGGGAGAGATGGGGAGAGGGAGAGGGGAATATGGAGCGAGAGTGGGGGAGAGGGGGATAGTGCAATGGGGAGAGGGAGAGAGTGAGGGAGGAAAAGAGGGAGAGGGCGAGAGATTGGAATAGGAGAATGGGGATGGGGAAGATATTGTGAGAGGGGGAGAGGGAGAGAGAGGGACATGGAGGTAGAGGGGGAGGAGGAGGGAGAGGAGAAGAAGGTGAGAGAGGAGGAGGTGGAGAGGGAGGGGGGGGGCAGAGATATTGGTACATAGGAGGGACGGAGGAGACAGAGGGGAAAACAAGGAGAGAGAGACTGTCATAGAGGGAGAGAGAGAGGAAGGGAGTGAGAGGGAAAGGGAGAGAGGGAGATAGAGGAAAGAAGGGAGAGGAAGAAAGAAGAGAGGAAGATGTAGAGGGGGTGAGAGAGGGAGGGAGTGAGATAGAGAAGGGGGGTAGTGGGGCATGAGGAGGGAATGGGAAGTGTATAGTGAGGGACTAGGGGGATATGAGGAAGAGAGAGAGATAGGTGGGGGGAGAGAGCGGGAGAAGGAGAGGGAGAGCCCGAGAGAGGGGCAAGGGGAGAGAAAGAGAGAGACAAAGATAGGGAGAGAAAGAGAAAGATAGAGAGAGGGAGAGGGGGAGTGGGAGAGAGAGCGGGAGAGAGGAAGAGTGAGGGAAAGAGAGCGGGAGATGAGTAGAGAGGGACAGAGACTGATAGGGAGAGAGGGAGAGGGAGAAGGAGGGAGAGTGAGAAGGAGGGAGTGTGAGAGAGAGAAAGAGGAGGAAAGGGAGGGAGATGAATAGTGAGCATGAGAACGGGAGGGGAGAGGGAGAGGAGGAGAGGGTGAGAGGGTGATGGGAGAGAGAGAGAGAGAGAGAGAGAGAGAGAGAGACGAAGAGGGGAGGGGAGGACATAGTGATATGGAGGAGTGAGAGACAGGGAGGGAGTGAGGGAGACGAAGAAAGAAGAGAGGGGGAGGGAGTGGGGGCAAGAGAGGGGGGAAGTGGGACGAGAGACGAAGTTGGGGGGAAGGATATGGGGAGGGTGAGAGAGTGAGAGAGATATTGAAGGGTTAGAGAGAGAGATGGGGGGGAGAGAGAGAGATCAAGGTAGAGAGAGAGGGAGAGGGAGAGGGTGAGGGTGGTGAGGGGCAGAGAGCGAGAAAGGGGGAGGGCAGAGTGGAAGAAAGAGAGGGAGAGGGAGGAGGCTCGGAGAGTAGGAGAGATAAAGTGATAAAGAGTGCGAGAGAGAGAAGGGGAGTGGGGTGAGAAGGGATGGCCGGAGAGATATGGCGAGCGGGAGTGTCCGGGAGTGGGGAAGGGATATGGTGAGAGAGGGGGAGAGGGAGGGGGAGAGGGAGAGGGAGAGGAAGGGAGATGAAGGGAAAGAGAGGGAGGGGGCAACGAAGAGAGGGAGGGAGAACAGAGGGAAGAGAGGAAGGGGGGATGGAGGGAGGAGAGGGAGAGAGAGGGAGAGAGGAAGAGTGAGAGAGACAAAGAGAGAGGGAGTGGGAGAGAGATAGAGAGAGAGGGAGAAGGGGTAGAAGAGGGGGGAGAGTGTGAGAGAGAGGGAGTGGGGGGGGAGGGAGAGGGAGGGAGAGAAAGAGGTGTAGGGAGGGTCAAGAAAGAGAACTAAAGAGAGATAGGGGAAAGGTGGGATAGATGAGGTGAAAGAGACAGAGGGAGAGAGATAATGGGGGAGAGAGAGGCGAAGAGGGAGAAGGGGAGTGAGAGCGAGAGGGGTAGAGAGACAAAGAGGGGGAGGCAGAGAGGGAGAGGTAGAGAGAGAGGGAGGTGGAGAGGGAGAGATAGAGAGAGAGAGAGGGATAGAGAGGGTAGAGGTAGAAGGGGAGAGAGGGGGAGGAGCAGAGATATAGAAAAATGGGGGAGATAGTTGGAGAGTAGGAGGGGGAGTGAGAGCAGGAGGGTATGATAGCGAGAGAGAGTAAGGGGGAGAGGGAGAGGCAAAGAGAGAGAGGAGAAGAGAAGATGAGAGAGATAGAGATAGAGAAGGAGGAGGAGGAGGAGGAAGAGAGAGGGAGGGATAGAGGAGGATAGGGAGAGCTAGATGGTGAGGGAGAGGGGGATGAAAAGGGGTAAAGACAGAGATATGTGGGCTGAGAGAGGGGGAAAGGGAGAGGGGGATTGGGAGGTGGAGGGGGAGAGAGTAAGAAAGAGGAAGGGAGAGAGAGGGGGGAATGGGTAGAGATAGAGAGAGAGCGCACTGGAGAGGGGGGCGAAGGGAAGAGAATTGGAGAGGGGAAAGGAGGGAGATGAGGATAGGGCGAGAGAGATGGAGAGGGAGAAGAAGAGGGAGATAGTGAGAGAGAGAGGGCGGTAGGTGGGGGAGAGTGAGGGAGGGAGAGAGAATGAGAGGGAGAGAGGGAGAGGGAGAGGGAGTGAGGGAGCAAGAGAGATGCGGAGGGAGGGAGAGTGATATGGAGGAAAGGAGAGGGAGAAAAAGAGGGAGGGAAGGAAGGAGGAATAGTGGCTGAGGGGCATGGAGAGGAGAAGAGATAGGGAGAGGAGGGTGAGGGGGAGAGAGAGAGAGAGATGGAGATAGGTAATGAGAGAGAGATAGACAAAGAGAGAGAGGGAGAGAAATAGAGAGAGAGAGAGGGAGGGGAGTGAGATGGAGAGGGGGAGAGAGCGCAAGAGGAGGATCAGGCTATGTCAAGAAAGGGGGCATAGGAGGGGGAGAGGGAGAGGGAAATGGAGAGAATGGGAGAGAGGATGAAGGGAGGAAAGGGAGAGAGAGGGAGAGAGCGAGAGAGAGAGGGAGAGAGCAAGAGAGGGAGAGGGAGAGAAAAGAGGGGAAGAAAGAGTGGGAGGGAGAGAGAGGGAGGGGGAAGAAACTGGGATACTAGGATAGGGCGAGGGGGAGTAGGGGGAGAGAGAGAGAGAGAGAGAGAGAGAGAGAGAGAGGATATAACATCATAATATCATGGAAAATAATCGACATGGAATTATAAGAATACAACATCATTATCCTTACATCTAAAATTTATAGTAATAAATACAAAATAAAATAAAATATCAAGTTTTACATCCAATGCAACACTTTTCCTGAACCATAATACGACCATGGAATGTTGAAATACATCGCTTAAGTGCTAATTCTAATATACATTTTCTTGTTTATTTCCAATTTCAGGACCAACAAGAGGCTATTCCATACTCAAAAGAAGATCCCTCATCTATTATCTTTCTTTTCAAGTATATGAAACATAAATTAAGCCATAGTAACATATAAATTCGCTAATAAGAAATTATCCTTCAATCAACCCTAGTTTCCAAAATTATTACTGTTATGAACTACGAGAGCATACTATCGATAAATAAATTAAAAAAATTATTATGCCAAAACAATCACGAACCATAGTAAAATCTAAGTTGAATATATCTCAGAAAATGACATTCCCAACTAATTTTAAATTATAAAATATATTTTTTATCTCTCTCACATACTCAATTATATCATACTCTTTAAATTTATTCGATAACTATCATAATTTTAAAATATATACCTATATATCAAATTAAACTTCCAATATACATATCATTTGTAATTTTAATATTAATACCATAATCTTAATTTCATGAACAAGAATCATTACAAAATTATGCATTATAATTAGATTACATCCATTGTTTTTGACTATTTATCATTCATAACACTAATATTTTAAAATTTCCATCAACACATTCCAAAACTTACTAATAAAATAAGTACTTCATGAATAGTATTAAACTTACTCATACTTATATCAAAATATTTGTTCACTTAAAATAAAATAAATATAAATTTATTTTACTTTTTACATAAAAAATTGTCATAATTTTTTTTTAAGAACATAAAATGTCTCTAAAATTATATGTAATTTAACCAATAATCTACACCTTTTTTAAACACTAAATATTCTCATTTATTTAATGACATAAATTTTATTTCCATATATAAAATCCAAAATATTATTATTATTGATTACTTTACCAATAATAAACACATGACACTTATAAATACTAACGATATAGAGTGATAAATCATATAATGGGAGACTTGATTGCCTATGAAGCTTGAATGAACTAGAGATGAAGATTTATCATGTGTGGCTAAACTTTTATTAGATTAATGCCTCCCACTATGTGCCACGACTTGAGATAAAATCCACACTCCAAACAAGAAAGAAAATGGAGGAAAAAACCAAGGTTTATCCATTTCAAGGCAAGGAAAAATTAAATCCTCCTTTTTCATTTCTTATAAGTTTATTAATCCAATAATGCCACATCATTTACATCATGGTTCATGGCCCATTTCCATTGAAATAAAAGGAGCACTGCAATATGTATTTTTTCCTAAGGTTACCCAAGTTTATAGGAAAACATATTTTTGATTGCTCTATCAATTTGTATATTTTGAATTAAATGTCCCAAAAGTTAATTCTCAGTGGTTCTCTATATTCGTTTTTCAGAAGAAAAAATATCTTATATCTTCCTATTCATATTAAGTTATAGATACATTATAGTTTTCATTTTACACGGATACATCACAATTTCCATTTTACCATGATCACGGTATGAGCTTCATCTGAAACACTAGTAGCATACTAATCTTGTTATGAGGAGAAAAATTACAAAATACATTAACAATATATTACAAAAACTAACAAAATTTAATGTCAGGTCCATGGAGCCTTTCAAGAATGATGGGTCCTTTTTAGTTGTTTAAAGATATCAAAATTTCCTTCTATCTTGTCATTAATTAATATTATATTTTAATAACATTTTGACTTTTCTTCAATTTACTTTTCCAATTTGTGTTGGCAGGGGCTCTCTATTGAGTAGTATTTAAATTTGAAGGGATGGTCTTAATTTCAAATGGAATAATATATATTCATCTAAACCAATAAATATTTAAGGTTATTAAAAAAATTATACTTCTATTGACCACTATATATTAAATAAGCCCCTCAAAGAATGTTAAAATGAAATAGTGTCCTAAATTTTTAAAATTTTAACAATTTAAAGGCTATCTACATTAAAATCACAATGAAATCTCAATAAAACATAGTAAATAAGAAAACATATTTCTCAAATTCCATTTAAAAATCTAATCATATATTTCTTTTATTCATTCGATGATATTCAAAAGAATTTGGACTTACATCATTAAAAATATAAATCTATTTGTCCAATGGAAAAGGCTTTCTATTTTTCATTTATTTCCATACATCATAAATAACAATCCAATCTACCTCTTTTAGAGCATGTAGACCACTAAGAGACAAAAACATTAATGTCTCTAGTGCTTAATGAAAGTCTTGAGCTACCATCATTGGTATTCAACCATTGTTTTAGGATTTAGGCTTACATTAATTTTTGGCCGGTCATAAACATATGGAAGAACTAATTGTTTGTTAATTAAGAGCATCCAATTAAAACTTTGATTTAAATTTCTTCACGACACTTCTTATGAGAAAAAATTAAATTGGTTGACCTAGGGATTGGATTTTATCTTTCAAACACAAAACACAACGTATGTTCTATAGGTTTCTTTGGTTTTTTTTGTTTTTTGTAAATATAATAGGAAAGTTATTCCATGTCATTTAATTTATTTTAATTTTAATATTTCAAATTAAAATGATTTTATCTAGGATTTCACATTGATTATTGTTGTCAAAATCAATATATCTTATTTATAGTGATGTAATATTAAAATTCTTGAAATGGGGTATGAATTTTATTTGTGATGGACGAAAATAATGTAGACTATATATTTTATTTACGTGATTTTAGTTAAATCATTAATATCAAATCTTCTTCTTCTTGTCCCATTTTAATAATGCATCTTATAATGTTTTCTTTTACGATATAACAATGGTCAAATTAATTTATCATGGAAATTAATCTTATTAAAATAAAACCAATAACAAAAAAAGTTGACATGAAGATCCTATAGGTTCTAAGTGCTTAAATCGAGCTTTGATACCATATGCAATCATCAGAAATCAAAACATACAAACTATCTGGATCAATCCATGTTATTAATAATTAAAATATAAATATTGAACTCATTAGCATATAAGTTACAAAAACATGAGAAGTAAAGACTTATTTGTAAAGTGAAGATATCTCTTACTGCATATTTTGAAGTTGTTTTTCTACTTGCATCTTGTTGGCTGCAGCAATGTTTTGGAGATGACTCTCAATCCAATTGTAGGCTCAACTGCATAGAATCTTTATACAGTTGGCCACGTGAGAGCCCTCAATCAACTTTTATAGCTACTTTATATTTTTTAATGTTATAAAGCATTAACCCTAAACAGAAAACCCTAAGCCCTAAACACGAAAAAATATACCCTAAACCATGAACCCTAAGCAGTTTATAATATTTTGAACCGTGAACCCTAAGCCCTAAACCCTAAATCCCCAATCCTGAACCCTAAACCATAAACCCTAAGAATTTTATAACATTTTAAAAAGTGTTTTGTAACTTTTATTTAAGTGTTAATTAAAAGCATTTAATAAAGTGTATAAACCATAAAACATAAACCCCAAACCCTAAACCCTAAACCTTAAGAATTTTATAACATTTTAAGAAGAGTATTCAGACTTTTATTTAGGTGTTTCTTAAAAGAATTTACCAAAGTGTTATAAACCCTAAACCCTGAGCATATTATAACATTTTAAAAATAGTTTTTTAAAATTGATTTAAGTGTTTATAAAAAGAATTTAGTAAAGTGTTATAAAATTAAAAACCTAAACCCTACACCCTACACCCTAAACACTCAACTCCAAACCATAAACCCTAAACCTAAATACTAAGTATTTTATAACATTTTAAAAATCATTTTGTAACCTTTATTTGAAAGTTTATTAAAATAATTTACTAAACCATAAACCCTAAACACTAAACCCAAAACACCAAACCCGAAACACTAAACCCTAAACCCCAAACCCTAAAGCCTTATAAAACCTAAACCCTAAATACTAAACCACAAAACCTAAACCTTAAATCGTAAACCATAAACCTTAGCCCCTAAACACTAAACCTTAAACACTAAAATCCAAACCCTAAACCTTAAACTCTAAACCCTAGGAATTTCATAATATTTTAAAAAGCATTTTGTAATTCTTATTTAAGTTTTTAACAAAAGCATTTAATAAAGTGTTATTAAGCCTAAACCATAAACTTTAAACCACAAACCCTAAACACTAAACTCTAAACCTCAAACCCTAAACCCTAAACTCTAAACTCTAAACCCTAAAACCTAAACCTTAAGAATTTATAACATTTTAAAGGTCATTTTCTAACTTTTATTTAAGTTCTTATTAAAATAATTTACTAAAGTGTTCTAAACACAAAACCCTAAACGATAAACCCTAATACCTAAACCTTAAGCATTTTATAACGTTTTAAAAACATTTTTGTAATTTTATTGAAGTGTTTATTAAGAGCATTTACTAAAGTGTTATAATCCCTAAACTCTGAACTCTAAACCCTAAAACCTAAACCCTAATAATTTTATAGCATTTAAAAAAGTGTTTTGTAACTTTTAACTAAGTGTTTATTAAAAAACATTTACTAAAGCATTTTAAACACTAAATCGTAAGCGCTAAACCCCAAACCCTAAACCATAAACCATAAAACCTAAGTATTTTATAACATTTTTAAAAGCGTTTTGTAATTTATTTTATTTTTTATCAAAAGCATTTACTAAAGTGTTATAAACCCTAAATGCTAAGAATTTCACAACATTTTAAAAATCATTTTGTAACTTTTATTTAAGTGTTTATTAAGAGAATTTACTAAAGAAAAAAACCCTAAACCCTAAACTCCAAACTGTAAATCCTAAACACTAAACCCTAAAAACGAAGCTTTTTATAACATTTTAAAAGTATTTTGTAACTTTTAATTAAGTGTTTATTAAAAGAATCTACCTAAGTGTTATAAACCCTAAAATCTAAACCCTAAACCCCAAACCCCAAACCCTAAGCATTTTATAGCCTTTTAAAAAGTGTTTCATAACTTTTATGTTAGTGTTTATTAAAATAATTTACTAAAGTGTTATAAACCCTAAACCATAAACCCTAAACTTTAAACCCTAAAACCTAAACCCTAAACCTAAAAACCTAACCGCTAAACCCTAAACCCTAATCTGGAAGCATTTTATGACATTTTACAAAGTGTTTTGTAACTTTTTTTTAAATGTTTATTAAAATAAATTACTAAAGTTTTATAAAAACCTAAACCCTATACCAAAAACCCTAAATCATAAACCCTAAGAATTTAAAAAACATTTTAAAAGGTGTTTTGTAGCTTTTATTGAAGTGTTTATTAAAAGCATTTACTAAAATGTTATAGAACGTAAACACTAAACCATAAACCCTAAATTCCAAACCCTAAACCATAAAGTGTAAACCCTAATCATTTTATAAAATTTTATGAAGTGTTTTGTAACTTTTACTTAAGTGTTTCTTAAAAGAAATTACTAAAATGTTATAAACCCAAAACTCTAAACATGAAACCCTAAAACATAAGGATTTTATAACATTTTAAAAAGTGTTTTGTAAATTTTATTTATGTGTTTATTAAAACCATTTACGAAATTTTTATAAACCCTAAACCATAAACCGTAAACCGTAAACCCCAAACCCTAAACACTAAACCATAAACGCTAAACCCTAACCATTTTACAACAATTTAAAAACTATTTTGTAACTTTTATTTAAGCATTTATTAAAATAATTTCTTAAAGCATTAGAAACCATCGACCATAAACCCTAAACTCCACACCCCAAAATCCTAAATCGTAAATCCTAGACCCTAAGAATTTTATAGCATTTTAAACCTAGAAGCATTTTGTAACTTTTTGTTAAGTGTTTATCAAAATAATTTACTAATGCGTTATAAACCCTAAACCATAAAATTTTTATTACATTTTAACAAGTGCTTTGTAACTTTTTAAAACCTTAAAAATTATAGACTAAGACTTTTATAACATTTTAAACCCTAAACGTAAGCAATTTATAACATTTTAATAAGCCTTTTGTAACTCTTTTTAAGTGTTTATTAAAACCATTTACAAAAGGGTTGTAAACCCTAAGCCCTAAGAATTCTATAACATTTTAACAAGCGTTTGGTAACTTTTTTAAAGTGTTTATTAAAAGTATTTACTAAATCGTCCCCAAACACTAAAACCTAAGAAGTTATAACATTTTATCAAGTGTTTTATAACCTTTTTTTAATTATTTATTAAAAGCATTTAATAAAATTTTATAAGCTCTAAACCCTAAATCCAAAGCCATAAGTTCCAATCCCTAAACCATAAGAATTTACTAAAATGTTATGAACCCTAAACCGTAAACATTGAACACTAATCATTTTATAGCATTTTGAAAAGTGTTTTTTAACTTTTATTTAAGTGTTTATTAAACAAATTTAGTAAAGTGTTATAAAACCTAAACCTTAAATGCTAAACCCTAAACCATAAACATTATAAAATAAACCCTACACCGAAGTTTAGTGAAGTGTTATAAAACTTAAACCTTAAATGCTAAACCCTAAACCCTAAACCCTAAACCCTAAATCCTAAACCATAAACACTAAATCCGAAACCTTAAACCCTAAACCCTAACAATTTTATAACATTTTAAAAAGATGTATTGTAACATTTATTTAAGTGTTTACTAAAATAATTTACTAAAGTGTTATAAACCTTAAACCCTAAACGTAAAACCCTAAAACCTAGAACCCCAAACCCTAAAACCTGACCATTTTATAACATTTTAAAGAGTGTTATGTAACTTTTATTTAAGTTTTTATTAAAAGAATTTACTAGAGTGTTATAAACCATAAACCCTATACACTAAACCCTAAACACTAAGGATTTTATATCGTTTTAAAAAGTGTTTTGAAACTTTTATTTAAGTGTTTATTAAAAGCATTTACTAAAGTGTTATAAACCTTAAACTGTAAACCCTAAACCCTAAGCATTCTATGACATTTTAAAAAGAGTTTTGTAAATTTTATTTATTTCTTTATTAAAACCATTTTCCAAAGCCTTAGAAAAACTAAACACTAAACCCTAAATCCCAATCCACAAACCCCAGACCGTAAACCCTAAAAATTAAATTTTTATAACATTTTAAAAATCATTCTCCAACTTTTATTTAAATTTTATTGAAAGAATTTAGCTAATTGTTATCAATGCTAAACCCTGATCCCAAAATATTGAGCTGTATAGGCTAATTCTTAAAGCCTAAACCCTAAACCTTAAAAGAATTTACTAAGGTCTTATAAACCCTAAACCCTAAAAGCATTTACAAAGGTCTTATAAACCCTAAATCCCAAAACCTAAACCCTAAAATCTAAATCCTAAGAGATTTATAGCATCTTACAAAAAATTTTGTAACTTTTACTTAAGAGTTTCTTAAAATCATTTTCTAAAGTGCTGTAAACCCTAAACCCTAAACCCAAACCCTTAAACCTAAGGATTTGATAACATTTTATTTTTTTTTTAATTTTATTTAAGTATACTAAGACCATGTATTAAAGTGTTATAAACCCTACACCCTAAACCGTAAACCCCAAACCCTAAACCATAAACCATAAACAACAAACCAGAAGCATTTTATAACATTTTAAAAACTATTTCTTAACTTTTATTTAAGCGTTTGATAAAAGAATTTATTAAATAATTATAAACAATAAACCCTAAACCCCACACCCCAAACCATAAAACCTATGAATTTTATAACATTTTAAACCCCCAACACTAAACCCTAAACCCTAAGCATTTTGTAGCATTTTAATAACCATTTTGTAACTTTTTTTGAAGTGTTTTCTAAAAGAATTTACTAAAGTGTTTTAAACCCTAAGCATTTTATTACATTTAACAAACAATTTGCAACTTTTCAAAACCCTAAACCCTAAACCCTAAGAATTTTGTAGCATTTTAAACCCTTAACCCTAAACCCTAAGTATTCCATAATATTTCAATAAGTGTTTTATAATATTGTTTTAAGTTTTTATTAAAACCATTTACTCAAGTGTTATAAAATCTAAACCCTAAACCCTAATAATTTTATAACATTTTAGTGAGGATTTTGTAACTTTTTCTAATATGTTGATTAAAATCATTTACTTAACTTTCCCTAAACCATAAACCCTAAGTATTTTATAAGATTTTAACAAGAGTTTTGTTTCTTTTTTTTAAAGTGTTTATTAAAACAATTTACTCAAGTGTTATAAACCATCAGCCCTAAACTCTAAACGGTAAGCATTTTATAACTTTTTAAACCCTAAACCCTCAACATTTTATAACTTTTATTTAGTTTTTTATTAGAACCATTTAATTAATGGTTATAAACCATAAAACATAAACACTAAACCCTAAACCCCAAACACTAAACCCTATACCCTAAACCCTAAACCGTGAACCTTAAACCCTAAACCCTAAACCCTAAACCCCAAAACCTCAATGCTAAACCATAAAACCTAATCCCTAAGTATTATATAATATTTTAAAAAGTGTTTTGTAAATTTTTAAGTGTATATTGAAAGACTTAAGTGTTATAAACCCTAAACTCTAAATCCTAAACCATCAACCCTAAACCCAAAACACCAAACCATACACCCTAGGAATTTTAAAAACATTTTGAGAAGTGTTTTATAACTTTTATTTAAGTGTTTATTAAAAGAATCCACTAAAGTGTTATAAACTCTAAACCCTAAGCCATAAACCTTAAACCCCAAACCCTAAGCCCTAAGAATTTTATAGCATTTTATAAAGTGTTTTGTAACTTTTACTTAAGTGTTTATTAAAAGAATTTACTAAAGTGTTATAAAACCTAAACCCTAAACGCTAAAACCTACGGATTTTATAACATTTTCAAAAGCGTTATGTAACTTTTATTCAAGTGATTATTAAAACCATTTACTAAGTTTTTATAAACCCTAAGCCCTAATCTCTAATCCCTAAACCCTAAGCTCTAAACCCTAACCATTTTACAACATTTATTTAAGTTTTTATTAAAAATTTGTATTAAAGCATTATAAACCATAAACACTAAACCCTAAACTCCACACCCCAAACCCTAAACCGTAAGAATTTTATAACATTTTAAACCCACAAGCATTTTGTAACTTTTGTTTTAGTGTTTATTAAAAGAATTTACTAAAGTTTTATAAACCCTAAACCTTAAGTATTTTATTACATTTTAACATGTATTTTGTAGCTTTTTAAAACCCTAAACCCTAAACAATAAAACCTAAGCATTTTATAACATTTTAATAAGCCTTTTGTAACTTTTTAAAGGTTTTATTAAAACCATTTACTAAAGTGTTGTAAACCCTAAAACCTAAGGATTATATAAGATTTTAACAAGCATTTTGTAACTTTTATTAAAGTTTTATTGAAAGCATTAACTAAATTGTCCCTAAACCCCAAACCCTATACTCTATACACTAAACCCTAAAGACTAAGCATTTCATAACAATCTAAAAAGTGTTTTGTAACTTTTTTTAAGTGTTTATTAAAGGCATTTATTGAAGTGTTATAAATCCTAAGCCCTAAACACTAAGAGTTTTATAACATTTTAAAGAGAATTTTGTAACTTTTTTTAAGTGTTTATTAAAAGAATTTACTAAAGTCTTACAAACCCTAAACCCTATGCATTTTATAACATTTTATACCCTAAACCCTAAGCATTTAATGACATTATATCAATATTTATAACTTTTTTTATGTTTTTATTAAAAGCATTTACTAAAATGTTATCAACACTTAAGTCTACAATCTAATCCCTCAATATTTTATAACATTTTAACAAGCGTTCCGCTACTTTTTTTAATTGTTTATTAAAAGAATTTACAGAGTGTTATAAACCCTAAACCCTAAACCATAAGTATTCTATAACATTTTAACAAGTGTTTTGTAACTTTTTTTAAAGTTCCTTTTAAAAGAATTAACTAAAGTGGTATAAATCCCAAACCCAAAACCCTAAAACCTCACCCTAAAAAGTACACATTTTATAACATTTTCAAAAACGTTTTGTGACATTTTTTAAGTGTTTATCTAAAGCATTTACTAATGTATTTTAAACCCTAAACCCTAAGTATTTTATAACACTTTAACAAGCGGTTTGGAAATTTTATTTAAGTGTTTATTAAAAGCATTTACTAATGTGTTATAAACCTCTAAACCCTAAACCCTAAATTCTTAACCCCAAACTTCAAACCCACAACAATAAACCCCAAACATTAAGCATTTTATAACCTTTTAAAAAGTGTTTTGTAACTTTTATGTAAGTGTTTATTAAAAGAATTTAATAAAATGTTATAAAACCTAAACCCTAAAAGCTAAACCCTAAACCCTATATCCTAAAACCTAAACCCCAAACCCTATGTATTTTATAACATTTTAAAGAGTGTTTTCTAATCTTTATCTATGTGTTTATTAAAACCATTTACTAAAGTGTTATAAACCCTAAACCGTAAAACCATAAACCCTAGGTATTTTATAACATGTTAAAATTTGTTTGTAACTTTTATTGAAGTGTTTATTTAAAGAATTTACTAAAGTATTAGAAACCGTAATTAATATGCCCTAAACCTTGAACCATAAACCCTATATCATAAACCCTAAGAATTTTATAACATTTTTAAAATCGTTTTGTAATTTTTATTTAAGTGTTTATTAAAAGGATTTTCTAATGTTTTATAAACCATAAATCATAAACCCTAACCATTCTACAACATTTTAAATATGGTTTTGTAACTTTTATTTAAGTGTTTATTAAAATCATTTACTAACTCATTTTAAACCCTAAACCCTAAGAATTTCATAACATTTTAACAAGAGTTTTGTAACTTTTTTAAGTTTTTATTTAAATAATTTAATAAAGTCTTATAAACACTAAACTCTAAACTCTAAACCCTAATCATTTTAGAAAAATTGAAGACCTAAAGCATAAACCCTAGACACTAAACCCTGAGCATTTTATAACATTTTAAAAAGATTTTTGTAACTTGTTTTCAAGTGTTTATTAAAATCATTTACAACAATGTTTTAAACCATAGACCCTAAGCCCTAAACCATAAACACAAAAAACTAAGCACGTTATCACATTTTAAAAAGCATTTTGTAAGTTTTTTTAAGCGTTTATTAAAAGAATTTTCTCAAGTCTTATGAACATTAAATCCTATGTATTTTATAACTTTTCAGACCCTAAACCCTGAGGATTTAGTGAAATTTTAACAAGATTTTTGTAACCTTTTTTAAGTTTTTATAAAAAGAATTTACTAAATTGCTATAAATACTCAGCCAAAAATCCTAAACCCTAAGCATTTTATAACAATTTAAGCCCCAAACATGAAACCTTAAACTCTAAACCCTAAGTATTTTATAACACTTTACCAATTCTTTTGTTACCTTTTTTAAGTGTTTATTAAAAGAATCTAATGACGATTAATAAACCCTAAACCCTAATAATTTTATAACATTTTAAAGCCTAAACCCTAAACATTAAGCATATTATAACATTTTAACAAGTGTTTTGTAGCTTTTTTTTAAAGTTCCTATTAAAAGTATTTACTAAAGGTCATAAATCCCAAATACTAAACACTAAACCGTAAACGTAAGCATTTTATAACATTTTAAAAAGCGTTTTGTAGCATTTTTAAGTGTTTATTAAAAGAATTTTCTAAAGTATTATAAACCCTAAACGCTAAACTATAAACCCTAAGAATTCTAAAACATTTTACCAAGCATTTTGCAACTTTTATTTGAATGTTTATTAGAAGAATTTATTAAAGTGTTACAAAACCTAAACCCTAAACCCTAAATGCTAAACCATAAAACCCAAACTCCAAACCCCAAACTCTAAACCCTACGCATTTTATAACCTTCTAAAAAGTGATTTGTATCTTTTATTTAAGTTTTTATTAAAGAATTTAATAAAGTGTTATAAAACCTAAACACTAAAACCTAAACCTTAAACCATAAACCCCAAATCCTAAACCATAAAACCTAAACATTTTGTAACATTTTAAAAATCCTTTTGTAACCTTTTTTTAAAGTGCTCATTAAAAGCACCTACTAATGTGTCATAAACACTAAACCGTAAATTATAAAACCCAAACCGTAAACCATAAACCCTAAATCCTCAACCCTAAACCTAAAACCCTAAACCCTAAGAATTTTATAACATTCAAAAAAGTGTTTTACAACTTTTATTTAATTATTTATTAAAAGAATTTACTAAAGTGTTATAAAATCTAAACCCTAAAGCAAAACCCTAAACACCAAACCATAAACCCTATACAATTAGCATTTTATAACATTTTAACAAGTGTTTTGTAACTTTTTTAAAGTTCCTATTAAAATAATTTACTAATGTGTTATAAAATCTAAACCCTAAACCATAAAACCTAAGGATTTTATAACATTTTAAAAAATGTTATGTAACTTTTGTTTAAGTGATTATTAAAACCATTTACTAAAGTTTTATAAACCCTAAACCCTAAACGCTAAACCATAAACCCTAAGCTCTAAACCCTATCCATTTTACAACATTTTAGAAATAGTTTTTACCTTTTATTGTAAGCTATAATTATTAATTAAATTTCCATGAACTCTTTTTTACTCTAACAGTAGAATTATAACCTATTACATAGTATTTAATGACAGTAAAAAATCGGCTGACTTTTCTCCTTAAATGCTAGTTTTCATAACCTCAATTTCATGACCTGGTATTTAGGTGCAGGAAGCAAGTCATGACTGGAGTATTTAGGCAATAATTTAAACTAAAGTTTTATAAAACCCTAACCCTAAGAATTTTTATTACATTTTTACACAGTTTTGTAGCTTTTAAAGCCCTAAACCCTAAACCACTAAACCCTAGCATGTTATACATTTTTATAATCCTTTTGTAACTTTTAAAGGGTTTATTTAAAGCCATTTAACTAAAGTGTTGTAAACCCCTAAAACCTAGAATTATATAACTTTTTAACAAGCATTTTTTTACTTATTAAAGTTTGATTGAAAGCATTAACAGATTGTTCCCCTTAAACCCTAAACCCTAAAGAATTATAACATTTTAACAAGTGTTTTGTGAAATTTTGTTTAAGTTTTTATGAAAATCATTTACTAAATTGTTATAAACTCTAAACCGTAATCCATAAACCCTAATCATTTTATAAATTTTTAAAACCTAAACCCCAAACAATATACTCTATACACTAAACCCTAAAGACTAAGCATTTCATAACAATCTAAAAAGTGTTTTGTAACTTGGTTTAAGTGTTTATTAAAGGCATTTGTTGAAGTGTTATAAATACTAAGCCATAAAAACTAAGCATTTTATAACATTTTACAGAGTGTTTTGTAACTTTTTTTAAGTGTTTATTAAAAGCATTTACTAAAATGTTATCAACCGTAAACCCTACACTCTAATCCCTCAGTATTACCCAGTAAAACCACGAACCACGTGGAGGCATTTCGCAACGCTTTTGGTAAAAAGGGGTTTTTGTCAGAACCCTCCGAAACCCCAACCAGCTGCCACCAGTCCAATGCACAAACCCAAAACCACTTTCCACAGAAGCTAAAAGTAGTTTGTTTTGTCAAGGTTGGTAAAAAAATTAACTAAAATCAGATCAACCCAAACCATAACCAAAAATCTAATCCTAAACATTACACATTTTATACATTTTAAAAAATGCTTTTGCGACTTTTTTTAGTGGTTTATCTAAAGCATTTACTAAAGTATTTTAAACCCTAAACCCTAAATACTAAACCCTAAAATTCAAAACCACAACACAAAACCTTAAGCATAAGCATTTTATAACCTTTTAAAAAGTGTTTTGTAACATTTATGTAAGTGCTTATTAAATTTAATTTAATGAAGTGTTATACAACGTAAACCCTGAAACCTAAACCTTAAACCCTAAATCCTAAAACCTAAACCCTAAACACTATATATTTTATAACATTTTAAAGAGTGCTTTGTAACCTTTATCTATGTGTTTATTAAAACCATTTAGTAAAGTGTTATAAACCCTAAACCTTAAAACCATAAACCCTAAGTATTTTATAACAAATCCATGAGTTGTTTCACACAGGTGAAAAGGTAAATGAGTAAAACTCTGTAATTTTGTTTTCACACAGCAGTGAATGTAAATGAAATATTTACACACAGTGGTGTAAAATTTCATAGGAGGCAGAGTAACTTTTGTGAAAATGTTTTGGTGAATCCCTCTGAGTGAAAGAGAATGAATATGTAAGTGTTTTTGTTTAATGAATAGAAATCATTTTATGGTGGTGAAATACTCTGTCCTGTGAAATTTTTTTTAAAAGACTTCTCTGTGTAAAAGATTCTTGGAGCAAAGCAAACAGAGCATAGGCTCTGTGTTTTATATTTTATGGTTTTGGTATTTATCCATCTCAAACAGAAGAAAAAACACCCAACAGTGGTATCGGAGCTGGCTTAGGCTCTTTGTAGGTGACAAAGAAGCTGAAGGGAGAAGTCTTTTGGTTACAGCAGTCAGCTGTTTTAAATATACAGTCAAGGAATGGCCAGCACAAGCACTGGTATGGGTATGTTTAACACCCAGCTCCCACAGTTCAATGGGAAGAACTATGACTATTGGGCAATAACTATGAAAGCCTTGTTTTCCTGTCAAGATTTATGGGAATTAGTTCAAAATGGTTTTGATGAACCAGCAGATGATAATGAGTTTAATAGATTAACTCCAGGAGAGAAGGATCTGCTGAAGAGCAATAGGAAGAAGGATGCAAAAGCCCTTGTATTTTTGTATCAAGCAGTGGACCAGAGTATGTTTCCAAGGATAGCAGCAGCTAATACATCCAAGGAAGCATGGCAAACCCTCAAGACAGCTTATCAAGGCATGGAGAAAGTGAAGACAGCAAAACTACAGTTGCTGAGGAGAGATTTTGAGAATCTGAGCATGAAGGAGTCAGACAACATTGACTCATTCTTCACACATGTAATTGGTCTGATCACAAAGATGAGGACTCATGGAGAAACCATTGAAGATAGGAGGATTGTGGAGAAAATACTGAGGGTCTTACCCTCAAAGTTTGATGCTATAGTCACCACCATTGAAGAGACAAAAGATCTCTCAAACTTTTCAGTTGATGAGCTACATGCATCACTGATAACACATGAGCAGAGATTGAGTAGGAATGAAAATTCATCTCTAGAGCAAGCCTTTAAGACCCAGATGTCCTTTGGAAGAGGAAGAGGTCAAGGCAGAGGAAACAAGAGAGGAAGAGGCAGAAGCCAGAACAGAGGTGGAAGGAACAGTCCAGCAAATGCTCAAGGAAGAGGCAACACTCCAAATCAGAACCAAGGCCAAGGTAGCAGCCAACAAAGAGAACAATATCATGCTCAAGGACAAAGGTATGAAAAATCCAATGTCCAATGCTATTATTGTAAAAAATATGGGCATTATGCCAGTGAATGTAGGAAGAAGCAGCATGATATGAGTAATAGACAAAATGCAAATGTCACTAGAGAGAACATTAGTCAAACTAATGTATTGTTAGCTTGTAACATGGCTGAAACAAACAGTGAAGACATATGGTTTTTAGACTCAGGTTGCAGCAACCATATGACAGGAAACTTAGCTCTCTTTTCTGCCCTAGATAAAAATATGAAATCAGAAGTCACACTAGGAACTGATAGCAAAGTTTCTGTTATGGGAAAAGGGAAGGTAAAAATATTTACAAAGCAAGGAGAAAGGAAAACCATAGCAGATGTCTATTATGTCCCCGGAATGAGATGTAACCTCTTGAGTATTGGACAGCTTGTTCAAAAAGGTTACAATGTTTATTTTGTGAATGATGTGTGTACCATCATGGATATACCACCCAGCAAACGATGCATTGCTGAAGTGAAGATGACAAGGAATAGGATGTTCCCTCTCAGGATAAGGGCAGATTTGAAAAACAAAAATGTAATTGCAATAGTGACCCAAGAGGCCTTCCAAAGCATGCCAAAGGATGAGAATTGGTTGTGGCACTTGAGATTTGGACATCTCAATTTTGGAGGTCTAAACTTGTTGAGCAGAAAAGGAATGGTGAAGGGATTACCATTGATAGAGAAACCAGACAGCCTATGTGAAGGCTGCATTTTGGGGAAACAACATAGAGAAAGTTTTCCCTCAGGTAAAAGCATAAGGGCAAAGGCACCCTTAGAGATCATCCACTCAGATTTATGTGGACCGATGCAAGAAGCATCATTAGTAGGAAACCAATATTTCCTAACATTCATTGATGATTTTACAAGAAAGACTTGGATTTATTTCCTTAAAAACAAAAGTGAAGTGTTTGAGAAGTTCAGAAATTTCAAGGCACTTGTGGAGAACCAAAGCGGGATGCATATTAAAGTCTTGAGAACTGATAGAGGAGGAGAGTATATCTCCAAGGAATTCCTAAGATTTTGCAGAGAAAATGGAATTCATAAACAATTTACAGCTAGGTACACCCCACAGCAAAATGGAGTTGCTGAAAGGAAGAACAGGACCATCATGGATATGACGAGGAGCATGTTGAAGGCAAAGCATTTGCCAAATGATTATTGGGCTGAAGCTATAAATTGTGCAGCGTATATTTTGAATAGGTGTCCTACAAAAGCAGTGATGAACAAGGTGCCAGAAGAAGCGTGGAGTGAGAGAAAGCAAGGAGTCACCCACATGAGAGTTTTTGGATGTGTGGCCTATACACACATTCTAGATCAGCTAAGGAGGAAGTTGGACAACAAAGGGGAGAAATGTATCTTCATCGGATACAGTGAGGAATCCAAAGCCTACAGGATGTATATCCCATCTACCAAGAAGTTTTTTGTTAGCAGAGATGTTCAATTCATTGAAGAGGAAGCTTGGGATGGAAGCATAGAGAAAACAGTGAATGTTAAAAACTGTTTGTCTCATAATGAAGATGATGAGGAGGTGGCTGAAATGCATCCCCAAATAGCAGTGCCAACACAAGGACAGCAAGGGACACCATTGAGGATAAATGAGAGTGCTTATCCAAGCACACCACAAGGAGGAAATTCAAGTGCATCTTCAAGCACTTGCACACCAAATGAAAGAGGTAAGAAGTTTAGAAATCTAAGTGATATTTATGATGAAGGAATGAATTCCTTATTTGCCTTATTTTGTCATGTTGATGATCCTATTCATTTCGAGGATGCAATTAAAGATAAGAAATCGATAGAAGCTATGGACGAGGAGATGAATGCCATAGAAAGAAACAGAACATGGGATTTGGTTGAGCTACCAAAAGGTAAAAAAGTCATTGGAGTGAAATGGGTTTACAAGATCAAGAACAATGTTGAAGGCAAGATAGAAAGACACAAGGCAAGGCTGGTTGTCAAAGGGTACAAGCAGCAGTATGGGAGAGATTATGAGGAGACTTTTGCACTGGTTGCAAGAATGGAAACCGTGAGAGCAGTATTGTCCATAGCAGCACAAAACAAATGGAAAGTCTACCAAATGGACGTGAAGTCAGCATTCCTAAATGGAGTGTTAAATGAAGAGGTTTATGTTGAATAGCCTCTAGGCTATGAGAAGAAAGGTGAAGAGTACAAAGTGTGCAAATTGAAGAAAGCTCTTTATGGACTGAAGCAAGCGCCAAGAGCATGGTACAACAAAATAGATTCATATCTATTGGATAATGAATTCGACAAGTGTGAAGGAGAACCCACCGTCTGCATCAAAGAAAAAAATGGTAAAATTTTAATTGTTGTCTTATATGTTGATGATGTTATTTTCACAGGTAATGATGATCAGCTCATTAAGAATTTTAAATCAATTATGAAAGAGGAATTTGAAATGACTGACATGGGTTTCTTGAGATACTTCTTAGGCATACAAGTAGATCAAAATGAAAAAGGAATTTTTATCTCACAGGCAAGATATGTAAATCAAGTATTGAGCAGATTTAACATGCAAGAATGCAAGGTAGCGATCACTCCCACAGTAATGGGATTAAAACTCAGCAGAGAGGACAACAACAAGGATTTTGATCCTAGTTTGTACAAGAGTATTGTAGGCAGCCTTATGTATTTAACAGCAACTAGGCCTGACTTTATGTATGTTGTTAGTTTAATTTCCATATTCATGGAGAGGCCAAAGGAGGCACATTGACAGGTGGCAAAAAGAATTTTGAGGTATGTCAAAGGTACCAAAATGTTTGGAATTTTATATAATGTCTCAGAACATTTAGATTTGGTTGGATACACTGATAGCGATTGGGCTGGAAGTGTTGATGATCGGAAGAGCACTTCCAGTTATGTTTTTCATATGGGTTCAGGAGCCATTTCATGGGCTTCTAAGAAGCATTCCATTGTAGCATTGTCTACAGCAGTGGCTGAATATGTGGCAGCTACAGCAGCAGCATGTCAAGCAGTTTGGATGAGAAGGATGTTGAGGAGCTTAGGCCAAGAGAAGGCAAAAGCGACAATGATTTTTTGTGACAATAGCTCAGCTATTGCATTGTCGAAAAATTCAGTGTTTCATAAGAGAGCGAAACACATTGATACAAGGTTTCACTACATCAGAGAATTGGTGAACAATGGAGAGATTGTCCTAGAACATTGCAGGACTCAAGAACAGGTTGCAGACATCTTGACAAAGCCATTGGATCAGAAAAGCTTTGAATTTTTGAGGAAGTGTCTGAGTATGACCGAATGCCCAGCAGTTGAAATTAAAGGGGAGTGTTAAATTTATAATTCCAACCGCGCGGGAAACCACCCAGCAATACCATAAACCACCCACAACGATATCGCACCGCTTTTGGCTTAAGGAGGTTTCTGTACGAAGGGGCTCTGATGCAATTTGGAGGAGGCACGTGGATTGGCGTGACATCACCCTCAAGCACTTTTCGGACGATAAAATTCAGTTAAGACAGGGCATCCGATATGCGTCCGATTTGGCTTTTCTTTCTCCGTCGTCCGATCGCAAGGAAGGTGCATACGGGGTCAGCTGAAATTAAATGCGTGGAGTAATAACTATGGCCCATACCTTATGTTAAAGAACTGACATAGTTTTTAGGTAATGCATTTATTTTTTTTACGGCAAGTAATATCTATTATATATGGAAATATGGGGGTAATGTAAGTTTTATTAAATTACATATGAATCGTATGAATTTTTTTTATGTGCGTTAACTCCAAGTTAAGTGTTGCACACGGGGAGGAGTGGTATAGGTGTTCGCAACAGCGAATGAAAACTACGGGATGGGACAGAGCAGGTCTTGCAGGCAGCAGCGAATGAAGACCAAGAGGATCAGCGTAATTTTTTTGTAATGTAAGAAAAACATAGGATGCACAGCAGTGCAGGATGCACAGTAGTGCAGGATGCACAGCAGTGCAGGAGAAGGCCGAGAGGTAAAAGAGGAAAACCAGAGGGTAGTATGTATAAAACCATGAATTGTTTCACAGCAGTCAGAAGGTAAATATGTAAATCCCTGTAATTTTTGTTTTCACACAGTAGTGAATGTAAATGAAATATTTACACACACTGGTGTAAAATTTCAAAGGAGACAGAGTAAATTTTGTTAAAATGTTTTGGTGAATCTCTCTGAGTAAAAGAGGATATATATGTAAGTGTTTTTGTTTAATGAATAGAAATCATTTTATGGTGGTGGAATACTCTGTTCTGTGTAATTATTTTTAAAATAATCTCCTCTATGAAAAAAGATCCTCGTGTAAAAAAAACAGAGCATTGCCTCTGTGTTTTATTTTGTGTTTTTGGGATTTTCCCTTGAAAATCCCCAACCAATCTAAGGCATATAGTACAATCATTTTCTGTGCCACATAATATGCTTACAGGGAACATTCCTGTCGAGATCGGAGGCATGATGCTTGTTAACAACATAGACTTTGCAGGGAATCGCCTGAGTGGTCAGATTCCCGGCAGTATGGGAAGCTGCGTGGAGGTTCTCCATCTCAACATTTCCGGCAACCGAATTGAGGGACAAGTTCCCCTATGGCTTGGATCCATGGTCACTCTTACCGATTTGGATCTTTCGGACAATGAGTTCTCTGGTTCGATTCCACCTTACCTCGGGGACATGGAAACTCTTAGCTCTCTGAATGTGTCCTACAACCGTCTGTCGGGCCCAATTCCACACAAGGGCGTCTTCCGAAATCTGACGGCCGCTTCCTTTCTTGGAAACGAAGGTTTATGCGGGCCGATCCTCGCTATACCTTGCCCTGCGCCTTCGCGTTCTTCCACATCCTCGGGACTTGGCAAAGCCAAGAAATTGTCCATCATCTTTTCTGCCGTGGCTTTTGGCGGGGTCATCGCCGCTGCATCATTATTCTGTGCTATCCATACCCGAGCCAAGTCGAACAAGGGAAATCCTGTGACTTCTGCTGGAATCGCAGACAAGGCCAACCCCATAAAATCGATGACCACAGCCGAGCTCTCCGAGGCAACTGGAAGATTAAGTCAAGAGAATATAATTGGTTCTGGGAAAACAGTGTTGGGAATTTTTCTGGGAAAATCCCAAAAACAACAATAAAATTTCACACAGAGACAATGCTCTGTTTTCACTCCACAGGAATTTTAATCACAGCGGAAACATAGAAAATTCTGACCACAGAGGACAGAGTTTATACACACACCAAAGATTTATATTAAAAGAAAATGAATTTACATATTACGTCCTTCCTCTCTCACAGAGGGATTCACCGCTTGCATTTTTCAAAAAAAATTACACAGGAGTTTTTACTCACGCTGCTGCGTGACTCCAAAATGCATATTTAGAACATTGCTTGGGCACTGCTGTGCTTTTCACCTCTCATTACACTTCATTACATTTACCAAGAAAAATATATATCACAACCCAGAACTTACATACGTTTTTCACTCACCATACTGCCGTAAAAAAAAGACAGTAAGAATTAAATGATTTTACTGATATTTTCTATGCCCATACTCCCGCTCAGGAAAAAGTAAAAACTTCATCAAGAACTTACCAACCACAGTAAATAGCATTTACTGTCTTACTGAGATAAACGACGGTAAGAAGACTTTCACTTTATGTCAAAATCATTTCCCAGGCTTTTACTTCATCCATTATCCAATATGATTTTGGAACTCTTATCGGGTCGGGACTTCATCCCATGACACAACAATGTGCACCGATGGTTTCCCCCGATACCGAAATCCCGATCACACATGGCCCGATACCTCCGAAATATATATTTTAATATATGCATGAAAATATATATAAAACGAGCCACTTGCGGACCCGAAATAACTTTAAACAAAATGATGAATACCCATCGGGTCCGGGATATCGGGTCAGGACTTCATCCCATGAAAAAGAACTGCCCACTTGGTTTTCCCGATACCGAAATATTTGTGGACTCGATAATTTATCAAAAGGGATTAATTCCATCGTCGGGTCCGGCCCATCGGCAATAACAAAATTTTAGTTGCTATTTCGCCGATCCGATATCGGCTGTTCGCTCATCGCTGAATCGCTGAGCTGCCTGCCTGTGCTGATGGGACCTCCCAACACGATTTTTAAATTGGATGTCATCGCTGCTCCTGCACGGCAGTTGGAATTAACATTCCAACACTCCCCTTTAATTTCAATTGCTGGGCATTCAACCATACCCAAACACTTTCTCAAAAATTCAAAGCTTTTCTGATCCAATGGCTTTGTTAAAATGTCTGCTACCTGTTCCTGAGTCCTGCAATGTTCTAGGACAATTTCTCCATTGTTCACCAATTCTCTGAGGTAGTGAAACCTTGTATCAATGTGTTTCGTTCTCTTATGAAACACTGAATTCTTTGACAATGCAATAGCTGAGCTATTGTCACAAAAAATCACTGTTGCTTTTGCCTGCTCTTGGCCTAAGCTCCTCAACATCCTTCTCATCCACACTGCTTGACATGCTGCTGCTGTAGCTGCCACATATTCAGCCTCTGCTGTAGACAATGCTACAATGGACTGCTTCTTAGAGCCCATTGAAATGGCTCCTGAACCCATGTGAAAAACATAACCGGAAGTGCTCTTCCGATCATCAACACTTCCAGCCCAATCGCTATCAGTGTATCCAACCAAATCTGAATGTTCTGAGACATTATATAAAATTCCAAAACTTTTGGTGCCTTTGACATACCTCAAAATTCTTTTCGCCGCTTGCCAATGTGCTTCCTTTGGCCTCTCCATGAACCTGGAAATTAAACTAACAGCAAACATTATATCAGGCCTAGTTGCTGTTAAATACATGAGGCTGCCAACTATGCTCTTGTATAAGCTAGGATCAAAATCCTTGCTGCTGTCTTCTTTGCTGAGTTTTAATCCCATTACTGTGGGAGTGATTGCTACCTTGCACTCTTGCATATTAAATCTGCCCAACACTTCATTTACATATCTTGCTTGAGAGACAAAAATTCCATGTTCATTTTGATATACTTCTATGCCTAAGAAGTATCTCAAGAAACCCATGTCAGTCATTTCAAATTCATCTTTCATGACTGTTTTGAAATTTTTAATGAGCTGATCATCATTACCTGTAAAAATAACATCATCAACATACAAGACAACAATTAAAATTTTACCATCTTTTTCTTTGATGTAGACGGTGGGCTCTCCTTCACATTTGTCAAATTCATTATCCAATAGATATGAATCTATTCTGCTGTACCATGCTCTTGGCGCTTGTTTGAGCCCATATAGAGCTTTCTTCAATCTGCATACTTTGTGTTCTTGGCCTTTCTTCTCATATCCTAGAGGCTGTTCAATATAGACCTCCTCATTTAACACTCCATTTAGGAATGCTGACTTCACGTCCATTTAGTAGACTTTCCATTTGGTTTGTGCTGCTATGGACAGCACTGCTCTCACGGTTTCCATTCTTGCAGCCGGTGCGAAAGTCTCTTCATAATCTCTCCCATACTGCTGCTTGTAGCCTTTGAAAACCAGCCTTGCCTTGTGCCTTTCAATTTTGCCTTCGGCATTGCACTTGGTCTTATAGACCCATTTAACTCCAATGATTTCTTTACCTTTTGGTAGCTCAACCAAATCCCATGTCTTGTTTCTCTCTATGGCATTCATTTCCTCATCCATAGCTTCTATCCATTTCTTATCTTTGATTGCATCTTCGAAATGAATAGGGTCATCAACATGACAATACAAGGCAAATAAGGAATTCATTCCTTCATCATAAATGTCACTCAAGTTTCTAAATTTCTTACCTCTTTCATTCGGTGTGCAAGTGCTTGAAGATGCACTTGAATTTCCACTTTGTGGTGTGCGTGGAGAAGCATTTTCATTTCTCCTCAAAGGTGTTGCCTGCTGTCCTGGTGTTGGCGCTGTTGTTTGGGGATGCACTTCAGCCACCTCTTCATCATCTTCATCATGAGATAAACAGTTTTTAACATTCACTGTTTTCTCTATGCTTCCATCCCAAGCTTCCTCTTCAATGAATTGAACATCTCTGCTGATGAAAAACTTCTTGGTGGATGGGATATACAACCTGTAGCGTGTAGGCTTTGGATTCCTCACTGTATCCAATGAAAAGACATTTCTCCCCTTTGTTGTCCAACTTCCTCCTTAGCTGATCTGGAATGT
>APFE031359257.1:10586-35908 GCA_000404065.3 Pinus taeda
TAATTCATATAAAAATTTAATAACCATAATCATTTCCATATATATTATAATTATATTACATTTTAATCTAAAATTATAAATAAACGGGATTGTATAATATACTTGAAGGTCTGGTCGTTGGTCCCATTTATCCTTATTTTCTCTAATTTGATGGGGAGCAGGCGGCATGGAAAGGACGTAAAGTAAAAAGATGGGAAGGATAGAAGACGAATGGGGGCGGTTGACATTGTGCATCGAGTAATTGACCCCCGACTTAAAGCAACACAGTCTCTTCGCATGTGGAAAGTAAAGAAGCGAAGGACGCATGGAGTGGGTGAGGATGATGGACAGATTGAGAGGTTGTGTGACACTGACCGCGTGGAGTGGGTGAGGATGATGGACAGATTGAGAGGTTGTGTGACACTAACCGGCGACACAGTGTCTTCGCCTCTGAAAGTAGAGTTGGGAAGCACGTAGGACGGTTGGTCTGAAATTTGAAAACACACTCATCCATCAAATTTGATGATTTTCATACCAAGGTCTCGTCGATGTTCCCACATATTCTTATTTCTTTTACTCATAGCGGTGAAGTCATGTAGACATTTCATTATAATGAAAATTTGATGAAACGGCAAAGCCCTATTTCCACCCCATAGACCCATTATTAGACCCTCTTAGGACATCGGTACATGGGAAGACTCTGACATCTATTTACCAGTCAATCCGTATACGTAATTTTCAGGGGAACACTTTCTAGTTAATAGTCATGGAGCTGTCCATGGAGTTGTTCATGATATGATCATCCATCTGACTGTTTGTATTGATGGTCATTGAAATGCGGAGGCATGCGTAACATAGGCCCATCCATTTTTCTGATATTGGTGGCCATGAAATGTCTTCATTCGAAACACAAGACGGGAGCTCGATTGATGATAAATACTATATACGAAATGATGTATCAGGTGGAATCAGTATTGTACGGATTAATACCATTTATTTATATTCAAATTCAAATTCGAAATTTGAACTTGTAAACCCGCCCCGCCCAAATTCGAAATTTGAACTTGTAAACTGCCCGCCAATGTTTCATGGCAAGTAGAAGCCTAAACCCAAGCCAACGCAGATTAAAATAGCAGTCTACCAGTAGATTGGTGGGATTTTCCTACAAGCAGCCAAAAGATTCGGTGGATTCTTTTCATTTTGAACCAGAAATGAATGGAATCAGCCCAGCGTACAGAAGCGGAAAAGGCAGCCTCCCCCTCTCACGTTGTTCTATGCTCTTAGTGTAGACAGCGGTGGCTTTGGACATTATTACCCTATCTGAAATTTTCGGATGATTGTTTTAGTAAAGAAGTAATTGATAATATTTTGTTATATCATCCTGCTGAGCTTGAAAGTTTGAAGATTTTCAGGTTCTATTCTGGCAAAATGTTGTGGAAATGGATCAATTCTGCGTCTTGAAACAAATCAATCTTAAAGTAAAACATCCTCCTACTTTTCTATTTTACTGCGATTTTATCAGATTTCTGAAGCTTTCCTGTTTTGAATAAACACAGCCACTGAAATTCACACAGCTACCGCCTCAATTTTGTGGTTTCAGATACCATATAACCTGTTCTCTAATAGGTTCTCGACTAATGATGATATCCTTGAGCAGCTCGTACCAAAATACCCCCTTCTTGAAAATTTGAAAATCCATATTGTACAGGTATGGAGGATTCGAAAATGTGTGCCCTCGATCTCAGGTTTATAGGGTTTGAAGGAAATTACACTACAGAGTCCGTGACAGTGAACTCCCCGAAGCTGGTCGATGTCAGAGTACTGGATTGTAGCTATACATTGGATAGATACCTTAATTCACGCGCGGTTCTGCATTTTTACACCAACAATGACTTCGCACTTTGATACACTTTGGCCAGAGACTCGTTGAGAAAAATTAAGTTTTTTGGGTTGTGCATGCTTGCGATTTCTCACAGCTCTTAATTATTTTCATTACCTGGAAGAACTCATCATAGAAAATATGAATAAGGTAAATAAATACTTTCACGTACTCTTTCTATCCCATTATTTATTACTCGTGTCGATCCAGATCCAATTATGATTTAAGTAACTTAAAAAGTTTTCCCATGGCTTGAGTTTCCATTCACCTTTTAGTGGGCCTACCTCTGAATTATGCATTTTGTGTATTATGGATTTCGTTCAACTTTCAATGAACTACTTATCAATTCTAAACAACTTTCAAAAAATTTGCTTATCAACTCCAAACAAATATTACCTATCAAATTTGATTATCAACTCTAAACAAATATTCAATGAACTACCTATCAATTCTGAACAACTTTCAGCGAATCTATTTATCAACTCTAAACAAATATTTATAAAGATACCTATTAAAAAGCATTACCATTCAAAATATGGAAAATATTAAAAATATGATGCATGTAAAATATGGAAAATATTAAAAATATGATGCATTTTACATGCAGAATCTTCTTTCCTAAAATACATTTTAGAATTCCAAACTTTGTAGGTGGGTTCTTTTCATAATGTGTTTGATTACTGCATTGTATAAATTAATTAACTAGAGGCACGGTTTATAATAAGTTTATAATTTTATCAAGTTAAACATGTTATATGAAATAACTTTGTTATAAATGTTAATACTTGTTTCTAAGTTAAATACCTTATATTATAAATAAAATTATTTACAATATTTAAGATAATTAATTTGGATTTTATTGATAAAATTTTAAAATTGGAATAAAAATAATATAATTTGTGTTAAAAAAAATGATAATTTAAAATAATTTATTAATGGATTTTAAGTAAGTAAATTTCTAAATTATTGGTGCTATTGCTTTATTTCTTTAAATCTTAAAAAATAAGCTTTGAGTTATAAAAAGTAGGTAAGTTGTTTAATTACTAGTATCTACCTTGATTTGATTTCCAATAAAATTATAATGGCTATGTAGTATCCATAAGTACTAGCAAAATCTGTTAGTTAGTAATGTTTATCTTATTTGATTCAATTAAGAATTAAAAAAAAAAAAAGAAAAAAGAAAAAAACTAATTATATAATTTTGTTTGTATATCTTTACAAAAATATATCTATATCTATATTATATATTCTCATTTAATGAAGAAATGAGTTCTCTACAATTCCTAGTTTTTATATATATTATATGTTTAATTGTTCTTAGATGCTTGGTGAATATATTAACCATGTTACCAAGAAATAACTCTAATTTAATGAAGAAATGAAGTCTCTAAAATTCCTAGTGTGTTTATATATATATATATATATAATATATATATATATATATAACCATTGTTAGATGCTTGGTGAATATATTCACCATATTATCAAAATGAATTTTTCTATTGAACAATTTCCTTTACAAAGTCATATTGAGTTCAATGTGGTTTGATTTTGCATGATATATTGGATTGTTTGACATATTTATTGAACTTTGATTCTCATATTCAATAGATGTAGGTACTCATTTCCTTTCTCACATTTCTTCAAGAATAAGTTGTTTCATAGGCAACATTGCAAAATGCTTTATACTTGGATTCAATTAAGGACAAGGAGATAATTGATTGCTTCATGTTAATCCAAGACACAATTCTAGCTCTTATAATAAATACATATCTACTTGTAGATTCTCATCATTTAGATCTTCTATCCAATGAAAATTTGAATAGCCTACCAACTTAAGATTCAAATGATTGGAATATTCAATATCAAAATTTATAGTGCCTTCCAAGTATCAAATTACTCTCTTAGTTGTTTTCCAACAATTATTAAGTGGTTTAACTAAGAATTAACCTAGAAGAACTAAATATGTAATATGATACCTTGTTGTGGTTAAAAAGATTAGAATTCCCACCAATCATCTCTACAAAGTATCATTTAGTTCGTTTTTATCATAATCATTTCAAAACTTAACATTTTATTCTATTTGAATAGACAATGGATTACATTCCCTCATTGTTATCTTTGAAAAATTTTAGACTCAATTTGACTAGTTGGGATGCTCAACATTAGAGAATGACAAGTGTAAGTGTACTAGTGAATGTTGGAAAATACAAAAAATCAGAAAAACCAAAGTTTCCTAAGGTTTCCTTTTAAAAATGCAATCCACACAAAATTGCCTCAGTCATTTTCAATGGATCATTGTGATTATACCTCCAACAATTGCACTAGTCCATGTATTTATACCTCATACAATTGCACAAGGTGTCTTGCAATTATGTTCAACACAAGTTGTGTGATCAATGTCGTTGTAACTACCCTTTGTATGTAGGTCATCACACAAATATGATATGAATATTCATGGTGATTACCACAACTATTTTCCACCTAGGAACGATGTACAACATGTTTTACCAACCCATAATCACACAAATCCATGCAACTATGGCCACCCAAGTTGCACGACCATTCGTGGAACTACACAACTCATAGTTGTGGTCATTATCATGACTGCCTGTTCCCCACTCACACAATCACCACAACTTCCCTTGAATTGCCCACATGGGTATGGGCCCCATAACATAAAAAAGGTTGTATAGACCCATACCATAACACCACCCTAAGCTAAATAATAAAAATCACAAAATGTAACGACATAAGACTCACGTGGCTCCAAGCTTAAGTTGATCAGGGTATCTGGCGACCTCGAAACAACATTAGGAACACTTGATGACTCATTGATTTCCAACTCATCAAAGATCAAATGAGGTGGAATTCTGGCCCCACTACACTTTTATATGCTCAAATGAGGTGGCATTGTTTGGAACTTCAGGCATACCATGCGGGAGCCCTCAAGATTCATTTTTGATACCACTTGGACCTTTAGGATCACAAATTACACACTTCTCATTCACAGCCTCAATTCAACATGCTAAATTTCCACCTTTGGGGCTCGCACAAATTTCATGTTCGTCCTCATGTGTGTCATGTTTTCTTTTTATCTTATTAGATATGCATTTTCAACATTTTGTATATCTATGGTACTTTCACTTGGGGTTTCTGGATCATGACGCACTAGTACAAATGGGGCCAAAATCTAATGACGATTAGTTGGATATGTGACTTATTGGCATTGGTTATCCAACACAGTGGTGTTTATGAAACCGTCATTGGAATTCAGTCGAATAGTTGATAGTTTAGCTACCATCGGATATGTGACTGTACAGGTGTCGATTATCTGACACATAAAGCCTGAAATGGTCCTTAAAATACCAACATTTATAAGTCAGTTATTTGATGCTACAAACCGTCATCTATCTGACCAATACAACGTCACATATCAGGTTGGTCGTGTATGATTCTCTCATTGGATATTTGACATGTATGTTGTTGTGCCTGACAGAAAAAAAAATGATGTTTAAGTGTCGGGTCATCAAACAAATAAGTAAATATTGTGAAAAAAGTGTTGTTGCATCAATGCTTTGAGGCTGATGATGACCTGTTAGATATATGACAGAAGGGTTGTTTTTTTCCGATAGAACAAACCGACCTTGATACATCGAGTAATTCACAAAATAAGTATATTGTGTGACAAAGATGTTGTCGCTCTAACGCTTGGAGTCTCACTGTTAAGCGTTGTATATGTGACAAAGTAGAGTTTTGTCCAATGTGAGTGTTAAGGCATCGACGCTTCCATATGTCATTTCTATCGTTGAATATGCGATGAGTGAGAAGCTTGCTAATGATTCATTCAACAATTTGTATATTCCATTGAATATTCGATGATTATATGCGTTTAAAATATTACTCATAGAATGTGAGTTTTCTCGGTGGCCTTGCTCCCTTTTACATTCAATACATTAGATTCTTGCAGATTATAGATTGAGTTTTCTTATACATTCGATTCTTGCAGTATACCCGAGGGTTTTTCGGTGTTACTTCCATTAAACACTAGTTTCCTACATCTTTTTAAAGGTAACGACATTGATACGGTGACATACTCGATATGGAAGTGTCTTTCAGTATAATAACCAAAATCAAGCATTTCAACTTCATAATAAATGAGCTATATAGAGACACGCATTACAAGCATTGCTAGATCACTTTACAAATAATTAAGTATTGATGATAAGCCAACATACAAGAAAAAACATAATCACAATCTAGGTTGGTTTCATCATAAATGTTGTTCATGTACCAAAAGTGTACTATGAAACATTACAACCATAAATTAAAATCTATAAAAGATCACAATTTAGTTACTATTTGTCCTAACAAAGTATTAATATTCAAGTGGTTTCATCAAATATGTTGTTCATGTACCAAAAGTGTACTATGAAACATTGCAACCATAAATTAAAATCCATAAAAGATCACAGTTTTGTTATTATTTCTCCTAAAAAAGTATTAAGATTCAAGAAATGGTTGGACTTCAAATGTGGAATATCATGTGTATACTAGTGGTCTCCACGGAGACCATGAGTTGGTTAGACTGACCCCAGATGGATTCCAGACAAGTGGCTCTTGTGGTGGGAAAGTAGCTTTGCCAATAGACAATAGCCACAAATAAACATTACTCTTTTAACACAATGAAACAAAATTAGTAAGCTAATAGACATAGGTAGTGCCTTGGTGACTTTCATGAATGGAGGTACCCATTTACGTACTCTAGATATATTTTTTATCACATATCATAGTTCACAATGCACTTGGTTTCACTGGAAATATTTTGTTATTCATTCTTGGTATTTTCAAATTTTTTGAAGATCCTTTTCCAACAAAGCCCTTTATTCTACTATGATAGCAACAAAAAAATGAACTACCACAAAGATTATGTCAAGATAAAGCCTAAAACTAAAAGAAATATGAAAACTAACATAATTTATGAAGGCAAACATAATGATTCAATGATTAGAAAAGAAAAATGAACATGACAAACTCTCACAAATTAAATTCTGAGACTAAAAAGTGGATGATGAAAAACCCCCAAGGCATAGTGAATAAATATAATATGTAAAATATATGCAACTTGAACAAGACTAAGGATGACCAATTTGTAATCCTAATGTGCCATTTTTGGAACAATACCTTTTACAATTTCCAAATGCACATCAATAATTATCCATCAATTAATATTACTTAGGTTTGAATTAAATTGGCCACTTGAACAATATGGATGATGATATCCTAGTTAGTCTCAACTTCACTAGAAATTTGAACTTTAGCATAACTGAAACCAACTCACTCAAACCAAATCATGATACTAGAATTTGAACTACCTACAAGGCCTAGTGAAGTAATACATTGTGTATAATGTGCAACAAAAACAATACTAAGGGTAGTCAACATGAAACCCTAATGTACTCTCTCTAAAATGATGCTTGTGACAATTTCCAAATGCACATTAATACCTATACAAGAACTACTATTGAGTAATATTGGACCATATTGACCAAACTGGATGATGCAAGTCGGTGCCTCAACTGTACTTGATGTGAATGTGAGGAGAATATGACTAACAAACCATTTAAAAATATATATTACACAAGTTTGTTCACTGATGATGGATATTATCTATATATATATATTATTATATATTTTATATATTATATATATATATATCTATATCTATATCTATATATAATATATATATATATATATAATATATATATCTATATCTATATATATATATATCTTTTTAAACACAGGCCCAAGGTTGTTAGTTGAAAATTTATGCCCGCCATTGGGAGGTCACAGGGTCCCATTCTCCTCGAAGCCCTTGGTCAGGCCTTGCCATTTGGCCACAGGGCTAGATTCCCTTCGGGGTCGATTAACCCATATTTTTCCATGGCCGTAGCCCACCATTGACCAGGGTGTCTGTGAACCACACCAATATATATATATATAGATATATAATATATATATATATATATATATATATACATCTTTACATTATACTATACATATACATATACATATATATATATATATTATATATATTATACACACAATACTTTTTTGAAGACTATAAGAATGCCATCACACATAGAATCCTTTTTTTGTTGATCACCCAAAGTTGAAGCTAGAGGATATTGTGGGTTATAGAGTCATGGTTATCAACAACAATCAGAAGAGAGAGTATTTTGTGTGATGGACCTATAGGGGTGGAAATAAGTCTCGCCGATGGGGATGCCTGGAGTAAGGCCAATGCGACACGGTGACAAAAAGCCTTATTTCCACCCCTATAGGATATTTATTACAGCTTAAGAGTACGAGAGACAGTACCCTGATAGTGGGTTTTGGCCTCCTTGATATGGGGACTCCCATCTCCCTTGTTTCTCGGCAAAAAATAACGCGATTATTTCCGGCGACTGCTCCATGACCATACAATACTGACGAGAGTGTGCTTCATGGACATAACATACATGATCATACGTAATCCAGTCCGTCAAAATTAATATTCATCTACCTATTTGATTTGAATTCAAATTTGAATTTTGAAGCGCTCTATTTTATTTATTTGAATGTAGTTAAATGGATTTCAGCGATTCACCAAGTTTCATTGACAAAATTCACCATGTGTTGCCTCTTCGTTACTCCTTCAGGCCTGTCGTTCTGGTATGGAAGGCAAGCTGAGGATGAAAGCAAGCTAGCATACTTTGGAGACTTCATAAGGCTCGCCCACAGAGCTTGAATCCGTGCCATTGCTAGTTTGGAAGTTGAAATTGAATCGATGATCCTCGACTAAACATGGTTGTGAACCAGCGCGCAATGACTCATTTACTAACGATGAAACTAGAACCCTATATTCCATAGCTAATCTCCCTTGGGCCTTACCACCATTGGAATATGAAGAAAGATACTGACACTCCTTGTGCGGAGCTTTCACAGGTGAAGAGGTACAAGATAAAGTTCGCGACCACATTCTCACATAACTTGTGCCAAGTTTGTTTCGCTCTCACAATTTCAGTGAGTATTCTCAAAACATCACTCTAATGATGGTTCGTAGATTTATCCTTCCTTTTACAATCATTAATCCTTGCATCCTCCTCTTCTATATCAATACACAGCTTAGACTCTAAAAAAAAGGTTTTTGTGTGGCTTATTACATGTGTATCATGCATTATATTATTAAATTGGAGAATCAGATCCTGCTGTGTGCTGAAGGGAGTTTTCGACTACATGACAGAGACAAGAGACACTCAAAGCTTTCCATTCAATCATCTGTTGTTAGATATGTGCCAGGAGGTTTCTCCTTTCCCATGTGACATTTTGTGCCTTGTTATAGCTGAGCATGAGCTTAATATATTGATTTATGAAATGGAAAATGAGCCGTATCCTTTGGGTTGCATCCATACATCACTTTCTAAAGCCCTGCTAATGCAATTTGGCGATGAAAGCCAACAAAGGTGAATGGGAATACCATCGAATGAGTTTAACGACATCCTCAACAAGTATGTTATATGGATCTGGCATTGTCTCTCCATTGTTAGAGGATTGGGGATGTTATTGAAAATATGTAACGATGCCATTCAACAATAGCTTTTTATTTACAAGAGAGCCCCAAATGGTGATTCATTAACAACGAATCTATCTTTCTTCTCCTCTCAAATTTTGTCTCTGTTAATGATTATAAATATGGAATTTTTTCCTTTTCTTCCCTAAGTTAAGGCCTTGGTTGTCCTCTCCAAAAACAATATGTGGTAAATTCTTAGATGTGACAATTAACAATCTTTAGTTCAATAAAACATTTTCTGTATTTTAACAATAAATTTGATGGTCTACATTATATATCTATCAAACTTTATCGTAATGAAATTTCCACTAAAATTTCAATGGTCTACATTATATATCTATTCGAGTCTTTTCCAATTTATTTTTATTTATATTTTGAAAATCTTCTAATTAGATTTTTAACTTACATAGTGCTAAGTTTTTGAGAAGAAAATTACTTTTTTTTTTTTTAATATCAAAATTATATATTTTGAAACGAATATTGCATATAAAATATTTCAAAATTTTAAAGTTTGAGTAAAAATGTTTTCAAAACTTTAAAAAACCAAACATTTCTAATAAACATTAGAAATTTAATGGCATTTTTATAAATAGCTTACATGTTTTAATTTAACAGTTTCATTGTGGGTTTTTTCATGTTAATAACTTAATCATTAATGAATACTTTTTAAAAAATTATTAAATTTTTCTGTTTTAAAAGAAAATATTTCAAAAATTCAAAGTGTGGCTAAAAATGTTTTCAAAATTCAAAATTTGGTTTAAAATATTTTTAAAAATTTTCATAAAAAATAAACATTTTTGATAATATATTCAACATTTAGTGCTATTTTTATTTATAATATATATTTGTTAATTTATCATGTTAGTTTTTCTTTTAATGAACATTTTTATTAGTGTTAATGAATATATAGATTTTTAAATATTTTTTAATTAATATAATTAAATTAGTTTTTAAATTTGTGATATATAATTTTAAAATAAAAACTAACTATTTTATAACTATTATTCTTATTTAATATATTTAAATTATAAATATATTAAATGATAATTTAAATTCTTTGACAAATAAGGAAAGAAAAGAAAAGATTATTCAAAGCAGCTTTGTATGGCATTCTATTTTTCATGGTCTCAAAGGACTTGTTATTGGACAATCAAATATCATTATTTAATTAAATTTGATTTTTTTTAAATAGTTTATTATTTTACTCAAGGACAAGTAACAAATATCCAATTACAAATTATTCATGATAATGTATATATTATTTATACAATAAAATGGAGATATATATAATTTAATGTATATGTACAAATATTGATGGCCCACATATTATGATAGACATTGAAAAAATGTTTATTACCATTTTGTTTAATGGAAAATAATAAAATATGAGTGAAATATATATGTGTGTGCACAAATACATAGTAGTATATAGTTTTTGTCCTTCTAATTATAATTTTACTATGATCAACAAAAATTACATATATGTGATTTAATATTTATAAAAGAGTCTCAATGACACTATATATATATATTTTTTAATGAATACTTCATTCTAGTTTAATAGAACATGAAAAACTACAACCATTGTATTCCTTATACAAACATATAGCTAATATATTATCTTATTATCCCAAACAAAAACACTAATAGCCTTGACATAAACACTATCTAGATGCACATATACAGAAGTTACATATACTAAGGTTGCACATACATGGAGGTTATGTGTATATACAGAAGTTGCACATATACCTGGAAGATATGTGCATATAAAGAAGTTTCGCATATACGGAAGATACGCGCATATCTTCTGTATATGTACAATTTTTATATATGCACAATTTCCATATATGGAAGTTGTGCATATACGGTAGATGCAAGATGTGCATATACGGAAGATATGTACATATAAGAAAGTTGTCCATATCTTCAACTCTCAGATTGGATGGGTTGAATGTGTTAGTCATGCATGCATGTTAGTTGCATGTGTGTCTCTTACAGTTATATACTTGTTGCATTGGATTGATGATGTATTAGGGTTGTAGTATGGTTATCATGGAGAATTTGATGTTGATTTCATAAAGAGTATTTGTCATGAGCATGTGACAAGTTACATATGGTTACATGTCACTTGCATGTTGCTTTTATGTCACCTACTTATATCCTTATATGTTAGTTTACTTTTGAATATTTTTATTACATGTATCAGTCTTGTAGGTTGATTGCAAGAACTGATCAATTAAGTTCAACTACATGCATTTATGCTTATTTGTAGTTGGTTAGGCATTGCTTATGCATATTTTCGGTTGCATGTAGTAATATGTACAATGGAGTAATGGTTGTTGTCATGCATGAGGTCATAGCATATTGTTGATATGGCCTTGCATTAAAATTTCACATACATGGAGGTTATGTGTGTATATGGAAGTTGCACATATACCTAGAAGATATGTGCATATAGAAAAGTTTCGCATATACAGAAGATATGTGCATATCTTCCGTATATGCACAATTTCCGTATATGCAAAATTTCCATATATGGAAGTTGTACATGTACGGTAGATGCACATACATAAAAGACGTACATATGTGGAAGATATGCACATATAAGAAAGTTACCCATATATGGAAGATATGCACATATCTTCCCTATATGCACAATTTTTGTATATGAAAGTTGTGCATATACAATAGATGCACATATATTAAAGATGTGCATATACGGAAGATATGCACATATAAGAAATTTACGCATATATGGAATATATGCACATATGCGAGAGCTGCGTATATACAGTAGATACACATATACAAAAGATGGACATATACAAAAAAATATGCACATATATTGCGTATATGCATAGTTTCCATATATGCGCAATTTCTGTATATGGAATTTGCGTATATACAGTAGATGCACATACATAAAAGACGTGCATATACAGAAGATATTCACATATAAAAAATTTATATATATACGGAAGATATGCACATATCTTTCGTCTATGCACAATTTCCATATATGCACAATTTCTGTATATGGAATTTGTGCATATACGAAATTTATGTATAGACGGAAAATATGCACATATCTTCCATATATGCACAATTTCCATATATGTGCAATTTATGTATATGGAATTTGCACATATATGATGAAGATACATAAACGACATGCATATACGGAAGATATGCACATATAAGAAAGTTAGGGATATACCGAAGATATGCGCATATCTTCCATATATGCACAATTTCCATATATGGAAATTGCGCATATACGGAAATTGTGCATATACGGAAGATATGCACACGGAAGATATGTGCATATCTTCCGTATATACATAATTTTCTTATATGTGCACATTTCCATATACGCGCAATTTCTGTATATGGAAGTTGCGCATATACTGTAGATTCACATATATCAAAGACATGCATATATGGAAGATATACACATATAAGTAAGTTACGCATAATATGTGCATATATGGAAGTTTCCCATATACGGTTGATGCACATATACAAAAGATGCAGATATATGGAAGTTATATATACTAAAGTTTCACATACATGGAGGTTATGTGTATATACGGAAGTTGCACATATACCTGGAAGATATGTGCATATAGAAAAGTTTCGCATATACAGAAAATATGCGCATATCTTCCGTATATGCACAATTTCCGTATATGCAAAATTTCCATATATGGAAGTTGCACATGTACGGTAGATGCACATACATAAAATACGTACATATGTGGAAGATATTCACATATAAGAAAGTTACGCATATACGGAAGATATGTGAATATCTTCCGTATATGCACAATTTTTGTATATGGAAGTTACACATATATGGTAGATGCACATATAAAAGACGTGCATATATGGAAGATATGGACATATAAGAAATTTACGCATATATGGAATATATGCGCATAAACAGAAGTTGCGCATATATGGTAGATGCACATATACAAAAGATGGACATATATGAAAAATATGCACATATATTGCGTATATGCACAATTTTTGTATATGGAATTTGCGCATATACGAAATTTATGTATATACGAAAGATATGCACATATCTTTCGTATATTTGCAATTTCCGTATATGCACAATTTCTGTATATGTGCAATTTCCATATATGGAATTTGCGCATATACCTGGAAGATATGTGCATATAGAAAAATTCTGCATATACAAAAGATATGCACATATCTTCTGTATATGCACAATTTTCGTATATGAAAAATTTCCATATATGGAAGTTTCACATGTACGGTAGATGCACATACATAAAAATTGTACATATATGGAAGATATGCATATATAAGAAAGTTACGCATATACGGAAGATGTGCACATATTTTCCGTATATGCACAATTTCCATATATGCGCAATTGTTGTATACGGAAGTTGCACATATAGGGTAGATGCACATATATAAAATACGTGCATACACAGAAGATATGCACATATAAGAAATTTATGTATATACGGAAGATATGCGCATATACGGTATATGCGCATATACGGTATATGCGCATATACGGTATATGCACATATACAAAAGATATGCGCATATATTGCGTATATGCAAATTTCCGTATATGCGCAATTTCTGTATATGGGATTTGCGCATATACGAAATTAGATGCGCATATTTTCCGTATATGTACAATTTCCATATATGCACAATTTTTGTATATGGAATTTGCGCATATATGATGAAAATACATAAACGACGTGCATATATGGAAGATATGCACATATAAGAAAGTTACAGATATACCGAAGATCTGCGCATATCTTCCATATATGCACAATTTCCATATATGTGCAATTTTTGTATATGGAATTTGTGCATATACGATGCAGATACATAAAAGATGTGTATATACGGAAGATATGCACATATACGAAAGTGACAGATATACAAAAGATATGTGCATATCTTTCGTGTATGGACAATTTCCATATATGCACAAAAATGCAGTCTCTATATAGGTGACACCTCTGCATATACACATCTTCTATATATATGCAACTTCCGTACCCAAAAGCATTATCTTCCAAACATCGTATTATTGTCCACAAATTGCTGTTGTGTCACTGAGAGTTTAGTTTTAGGGATCTTTTTCCTTTTATGTGACCCTCTCACTTTGCCTCTTGAAGAAAATGGACCAAGTCTTCTATTGTGATAATAAACAAGAATGGGGATAAGGAAGCACCTTCCCTCAAGCCTTGGATGGAGTGGAATTTCCTTGAGGGAGATCTGTTGAGAATAATAGAAAAGAAAGGGGTTATTACCATGGATTTAGTCCATCATATCTAGTCTTAAGAAAATACAATGGTTGCCAACATCTAAAAGAGGAATTGCCAATTTAAGTGATCATATGCTTTGGATAAATCCAATTTCAACAACATCCCTGGCCTTCCTCAAGATTTCAAAGAGTGAGGTATTTCATGAGCCGAGATTATGCCATCAAGGGTTTGCTGCCCCACTATAAAGTTTGTTTGTTTCGACTTAATTATGATGGATGGATCTACAAAGTGGTTGGTTCCAGATGGATATACAAAGTGAATGTAACAACCCTGGTGAAAATTCCATGTAATAAATGTTAAAAACAATAGCCACGGATGAATGGGACACTTATTCCAAGCTGAATGTTGGGAAAGACATCCTATGGGTGTTCATTTCATTGTTGATGGCTAGGGAAATTGGCAAAGGAAGTGACATGAGGAAAAAATGGTTCATGGCGATTCTCAGATAAGTAAGATAACACTTAACTCTGTTGTTTACACCTGTAGGTTACATGTCAATGATATGTTTGATGAAATTCCTATCATAGCTAGTAGGGGTATGGTTAAGGCCTTGATCAACTATTTACTTTTGCATCATTGTTTCCTTGTACTTTACTTAATTATGAGCTTTCATTCCATTCTAGGGAGTGGCCTGGGCTTTGGGCCTGAAAAAGTGGCTCAAATCTCAGAGTTGCTAGCACATAATTGGTAAGTCTCATCAACAGTCACTGGCATGTAGGCCTATGAGAGTGACTTTAGGTCTCTGGTCGCTCCCTTGCCCATAGCATGAGAGTGAGTGGACCTTAAATTGTCAAGAACAAAAGTGGGACCCCGAAACAGGTTGTTTGAGTAGTTGACTTATCTCCCGAGGGTTCTGTTGATTGTGTTGGATGGCTATGTGTGATATTCTGTCGATTCCACTTCCTTAAGGTCACCTAGGAGATTGAATCTAATCATAGTAGCCTCTCATCTCATGTTTACCCCGGATGGCACGGTAACTTGGGTGGATGTGGGAGGAGGGTTTGTCACGAGCATGTGACAAGTTATTTCTAAGAGGCCTTCAAGAAATTTCTTGTGAAGTTTCCATATTCATGGCATATCTTACACTTGAATGGGAATTAGTCATAGTCTACCTCTTAAATACAGCTCCAATTGTTAAGACTGGGTTGGATTGTCTTTGATAAAAAAAATTCAAGGTCCACTTCTTCACATAGTCTTACACAAGAAAGCATCCCTTCTTTCAATTCTTCCTTATCAATGCATTTCCTTAAGGTATTTACAATGTTTTCTAAAGTTTCATCATTCAAACAATGAAGAAGGAGATGTAGGAGATTAACCCATACAGGAAAAACAAAAGAAATATCATTTTCAAGGCTAAAATTAGGGATTCATTTATTCAAATAGATCCCTTGGGCCCCTATGAAGTATCACTCCTGAAGATTAGCCTATATATCTTCCTTCTCTTCAAAGAGAAATGCAAAATAAACTCTTCCATAATGATAGAGAGAGTTTACCTTTAATTATAGGTATCCAATTTTTATTAACCTAATTTCCTAATGGATAGGGAGAAGGCTATATACTAGTAAATTATCCTATGAAGCCTTGCTCTACAAGGCTTAAAGCCATCAATTGAGACCAAGCTACATGGAAAGCAACTTTGGTTATCTACTCCAAGTATTTGACAAATATGTATTTGACATTTTTTTTCCATTTTATCTAACGTGCAACCAGGGCTACAAATGATGCAATGTTGAGAGGAGGTGGGGGAGGCAGTGTCGCGGGTGGAGGCAAAATTCCTCTTGAGGAGTGATCTATAGGGACAAGGGACTGTGGGCTAGGGTTGTAAAAGGGCACAGAGGAGAGAAGTAATCAAAAGGCCATTTTTTGAACTATGTGACTATTATTATAAGTAAAATCAAATTTGATTATGTCCATTGCTAAATAAAAACAAATAATATATACCCAATTTTTCATTTATATTTAATAAATCTAAATTAATTTTGTTTAATATATGATGGACAACAAAAATAAAATCTCTTAATTATTTTGAAGATTAAAATAATTTATTGATAACACCTATGTGTTTATTACTAATTGAGAAGAAATTTGGTTTCATAACATGAAGGTCAAATAAATTTTAGCAAATGGATTAAACCATATTAAAAAATATACATAAGTTCATTTAAAATACATATGAATTTAGTGGTAATTCATCAATAATAGTGCAAAACAATCAACAACTCAGACAACCATCATTAGAGAAATTTTGAAGTCAAAAATGGGCAAAAAACAAAAATGTACAACAAAAATCAACTTTATAAGAACCAATAGGATTCACGATGATAATGTCAACCATAGAGGATGATTCACCATTTTTGGTGTAAAAAGGTAAAAAAAAAACAAAAAATTATATTTTCAACTTATCTCCCTATGATTTTACTCAAATTTCGAGTGGGATCACTCGTTGGATGAAAAAATTAATTCCTCATCCATGGAGTACCCATATTGCATACTTTTGATGGAACCTACTATAATAAAAATGAAAATTGTGATTGCAATCACATTTTTCATGTATTTCTCATTTTTCATGTAGTAGGGTCCATCAAAAGTATACAACATGGGTACTCCTTGGATGAAGAATTAAATTATGCATCCAGTGAGTGATCCTGCTCAAAATTTGAGTAAAATCATAGGGAGATAAGTTTAAAATACAAGTTGAAAAAGTAGATTTTTATTTTTCCCTCTAAAATTTTGATGATGTAATCTAATCTTATTTTATTATTTCCATTATTATTTTATAACATTCCTTAGGAGGTCCATTTTAAGCATCAAAATTTCTCTAATGAACTCATCAAGTAGAACACCTCCATATTCAATACTTTTATTTCTATGGGGGAACATGTTTAACATATCTCTCCTTCATATATGTTTGATACGAACAAAGTTCATTATCACACATATTCAAAATATCTAAAATATGAGAATATCCATCATAGGATAAGTAATATTTATAAATCAATTCTTTGAGTACAAAAGTGATATGGTTGAATAAAATGATGGACCTCATAGAAATATTAGATGGAAGTGCCCTTTCATAAAGAGTTTTATCTTTTGAGACATGCCCTTTCATAGTTATGAATTATTATTATTTTTATTATTTATTATTTGAATTATTCCATATTCATGTTCATAACATTTCCTTCCCCTTGAGAAATGCTTTGTCTTCAAACCTTACAGATGGAAAGGTGTGTTATCTTTTTCTTTGTCTTGTAACATATTTGCATACTTTCGAAATCTTAGAGATTTCATCTTCGATGATACAAGATAATATGAAATTCTAATCATGGTACATAATTTTCATACTATGAAATGGTATGACCATCCAAAATCAATCTTTTGTGCAACATTGCACTTATAGGCTTCCAAAGACGGATTGTCATCATAACACTTAATTGTGTTGACATTGCTATTCTTAGAAATGTAGCTCAATTGTTTTTGTCTTCAGTGTTATGGATTTCTTGAATGGTTGAGATATTTTCTCTTGTTTTTTGGGTGTCAATAAGGATTTATTGTGTCTTGATTTTATTTTATTGTACTTGTGGAATTTTCGTTACTTTTTTTGCGTATGATCTTCTTTGTATATTTATGTTTCTAGTTTGATTACTAGGTCTTCTCTTAGAATTTATGTAGTTTGAACTACAACATCCAAGTATGAATTGACTACAATTGGATTCAAATTTAATTGAGATATGAAATTAATAACATCTATATTTGCTCCCTTTTCTTCAACTTGAAATTTCCACATCTGAATATTTTGATACTTCCTTCTTGATAAATTGTTGTCCTTTGTTTTCCAAAAACTTAATTTTCATAAGTAATTTTTCACTGTGATCCTTGAAGAAAGAAATTTCTTTATTTTTCTCCATGATAATTTTTTCAACCTATTTCTGCACATTTTGCATTGATCTTTCATTTCTTAAAGAATTACTTTCGAGATATTTTTTCTGTCTTCTATTGTTACTAAATCTAGCTCTAATGTAATGTCATGTAGTATTGTCCATGGGGGCTTAGATAGACGATGATAGAGTGCACTGTTAAGGAACTCCTAGATGTGAAATCATTGGTTAAATTCTGCACCCTATTTGGGTGTTATTCTTGGACATGTCTATGATGTAGGCTCACCAATGCCAAACTTACAAAAAAAAATTGTCGTGTAGTGTTATTCTTTTCTTTTTGTAGAAAAATGTCAAAAAATTCTTCTTCATATTTAAGATGAAGGACTTTAGTAATTCCATCTAGGGTGAACAAAGAATAATGTCACCTTGATCACTTCATAGGGATATAATAGTGATTTGCAATATAAATTTATATCCCCAATGTTTAACTATAAATAAATTATGTTATATTGTTTTTTTTCCTAGTGATATAATTTTTCAATTATATTTGACTGTGGAATCACCAATTGTTTAGCGAATATGGGGCTTCTATAATTATTATTTTTAGCCAGATCCATAGAAATAATAATATATTTTCTTTCAAGAGTCACCTTAATTCTAAATAGTATTGAAGTATAGCAATATGAAGTTTTCGAAAATCTTCCTTATAGACTCCAATTCATTTTATGTCAATAATTTACATCAAATGGTGCTCTAGATATGAAGTTTGTGTTTTCTTTCATAATGAATGAATGTAAAAAGTGTGAAAGAATTTCTTCTCCAATATTCCTTTTAATTTAAACTTAATTTATTCCAATATCACAATACAATGGTCTGATAATTTCACAGAAGGGTCTTATTCAATTGGCATATGATATTTCACAAAAAATTATAGTGATTTTCTGAAACAATGATCATATTTATTGTGATGTTGGCAGGGCTAAATGCATTTCTTACAGTCTTAAGGGGATATCTCCAATATTAGGTCCCAATTATTCTTCACATCATTTGGGATGAGTCTCCTAAGGTTTCCTGGCCTGCCTGCTATCTTATGCTTTTGTGAATGTTCAATTTTGGACAAATGAGATATGAAAGGGAAACACAAACTAATTTCCTTGATGTAATGTAATGAAAATAAACTTTAATGATTATACTTTAAATGAATTTGTACAAATAATTCTACAACAAATTTATAATAAGTGTGAATTTTGAAGAAAGAGTGATGGAAACCTCTTATTAAGACACATGATAGCTAAAATATACTAAATATTAATTTTGAAACAATTTACAAACAACATCCATCATAAACAAATACAAAAATCAACAAGAAGTTCTTGGAATATTAAGAGCTTACAACTAACGAAATAGTTCATGAACCAACCACAAATATGCAACAATCATATATTATCAAACATAAATGAAGAAAAATCTTATAGCAATACATAACACATGATAGAAAATCATTGTCATGCCCCTTCAAGCTTCTAATTATTAGAGATGAACTTTCAATGCCCTGTCACAAAATATCTTCAAGAATCCCAATAGTGGGAGTGCATAAAGTTGAAACTAGTCCTCAAGGTTATTACAAGCTTCTCCCTTTAAAAAAAAATTACGCAAAGAGTCTCAAAAACTAAGATCCCCATCTCCTTACTAGAGGTATATATTTATATAAAATGAGGTGATTGTTCACGTTCCATGACTTCTCACCTTTCCTCCTGTCTAATTTCTAATTTACTTTATGTTCTAATTTTGTTTCATTATAATTCCAAAATAATCTTTTCAATGAAATAAAAACCTAACATGAGATCAACCCTGAAATTAACAAGGCTTATAATCCTTGGGTCATATTAGTGTGCAAAGCCTTATAATCTACTACAATAGATAAAAAAAAATCTTGAAATTAAACCTTGATTGATGACTTTGTAGTCATACGTATTAGGCACCATTGTCTTTAGGTCAGCTTAGATTCTATGAAAGAATGAAGTGAGAATTGTGTGCAGCTTAATGGGATCCACCAGGTGTTGTTCAAATGCCTCTTTGGTCAGCTTTGTATAATTTTCGATGAGTGTTGATCGTTTTGTGAGAATCATTTCATATATTTCTTGTTCTATATCTTACTCAAACCTCACCTCTCCTTAGGATCTGATGGATACTAACTTGTGATATTTTATTAGCTTTCTCATCATGATGTGGTATTGTTGGTAGTATTCATAGTTTTCATCACATCCTTTTCAAGCTTTTCTTGAGCTAGGATGGCAAGTCTGAGTTTAGCTTAATCTCTTTCCCCACTTAGTTCATCTTTTCTTGACAATGAATTTAGTGAATTAGGGTTTTTTTAATCCATGCATGCATTACATAAATGGCTAATAAAATTTCCTTGAGTCACACACATTTTGAATCAAGATGAGTATGACAGCCATATTTTGGAGTTTCCCAAGCTCCTCATATAGTTTCTTCACAATGTCTTCTAATGATTTATTCACCTCCAACATTGTGCTCTTACAATATTTGCTGTAAGAGATTGAGGTAGATAAACCTTAATTTTCTTTCCATAACTTTTTGATTTCATGATGTTCTTTATTCAAGGTCTTATCTTGTTATTTTACCTTTTCCATTAAATATTCAATATTTCTTTTTGTTGTTGAGGAAAAGGTTGTCCTAGCTAAGACTATGGCCAAGGAATTGTCTAAAGCGTTAGACACTATGTTACTCTCCATGGTTATTGAGATGGATTTTGTTAGCGCTCGAGCTATATACTTCTCCTTTTGTGGAAAATCCAATTGGTGTTCATGTCAAAGCATAAAATTACCAAGTTCATACCCTGATTATCATCACTTATAGTGATTTCCATGTCCCTAATCAACAAATGGCCTCCTATTAATGGTGTGTCATTTGAGGTTTTCAGATCAATGTTCATTCTAGGTAAACCAACAATTCTTGTGTTTTGAGCCTATTATTCTTGTTGTCCTTTTAACCTTGCCTCATTTTGGGCTTGTTTTTCTGGTATTTCACTTTCAATACACTCTTATTGCTTTTGTTTCTTTTCTTCTTCCTCCTTTTGTAATATTTCTCTTTTTTCCCTTACCTTTTGTTTTGCCTCCTCCTCCTCTTTTTTTATCTCTTTATTTATTTAACTTTAGATCTTCTTTTAACGTTTTTCCTTTTCTTTCTTAACAAATTCTTTTTTTTTCTATACCATTTTTATGTATCTTTCTTAACCTCCACATCCTTTCCTTTAGAAGATTCTCCTATTGTAGGATTGGATCCATTCATGTTTCTCAAGGATTCTACAACATTGTAGTAGTTTTTTATTCGTTCTTTATCCTTCTTGGTTTTCGAATAGTAATACCATTCACATTTACATTTAGAACAATGTGTTAATACCATTCCCCTTGGGTCATATCTATGGAAGTCCAGTCTCCAAACTTGAATAAATATAGGTTAGTAGCTTATGCCTGTGTTTCCTTATAGTTTTTTATACTGTACATCCCTACCTAAAAGGGACATGTAGGCCATGGTTCCTTTTTCAATCATGTCAGCATACCATTGACACCTATAGCCATTTGACATGCAATTTCTTGTAAAATTATCTTGTCGATCATGAATAATGGGAGATGGTGTTGATGTTTCCATAACCCAAAAACTCTAAAATGTATTGACTCTGGTGGGGTGAACAGTTCATCAACTTCATATAATACTTCCTTAGCATAATATGACATACATGGTGAATCGTAATAAAATAGGATATGGACAGTGAGAATTTCAAGGATGGAAATTTAACTTGAAGTTTAAAAACTTTGGAAAATCTTACTAGTCCTTTATATATAAACTATAAAATGTTTGGTGATATTTTTGTAAACTAATTGAATTTCTAATGATTTTATATAGTCTCTATAAAAAATTCCAATTTTTATGGTAGATTCCTATTTTATAATATAAGATTTGGGCAAAATAATATTTTAAAAAGATGGACATTGGTGAATCTTTTTTTTTTTTGAAAAAACATGGAAATTAGCCCACGTGCCAATATTAGCCCGTAAAATTTTCCTAGATATGTAACAATGGTGAATGAATCCCTCCACCATATTTTTATATGATGTTGTATTCTAGCTATCCCATAACTCGTAGTAAATATGCACAAGTCGAATGTCTGAAGTGAGAGCCCATCCTCGCTCTATCACCTCAAACTCACAACTAACACATATGCCATCAAGTAGGTAGGAAGCTACGTGGAATTTTGGTTGCTTCCCTTCTACTATATTTTGAGCATTTATTACATTGGATTAGATGGATGTGGAAATAATCTCATCTTAATTGAAGTTGGCCCCATCATCTGAGCATGTATACACAAGTGGAATCAAGCTCTCCTCGAAGAAATTTGTTGTTGCCACACCATTTAGTCTACAACACATAACCATGATCATCTGATATGCTCTTCTAAGTGACTTTGTTTTACATATCTTGTTTTATCTGCTTCTAAACTTGTTGGGGTATTACCACCAAATCCTTCAAATATCTTTGTTGTTTACATTAAACTTCTTGTAACTAGCTACTAAGAATGTGATTGGGTGTTTTGGAAACTTGTAGTATTCATCTACTCAAGGATAAGTAAGTGCAACAAATTGATTTCCATGACTACCTATGATGGTCATCTATTTAATATCAATGCACTTGCCTATCCACTCTATAATCTCACCACATGGCAACGTTGTTGGGTGAGAAGCCACTTTATATAAACATGATTTTATGACATTTTGAGACACATTGATGTCCTCCTCCCCATTGGGATATTATCTCCTAGTAAATTGTTTATAGAATTCATACCATTCTAGAGAAATGGATTTATCAATATAGCACTTTTGTATCAGCATAAGTGGGCACTAATGTGATTGGACTTTCTTTGAAATCTACCTGAATAGGTTCTTTTATAGGTCTTGTCTTGGGAGTAGTCATCTCTTCAGATGATGATATAATGAAGAACTACAAATCAATTGAACCTAGAAGATCAAAGATATTCATTAGAATAGATGAACTAGAAAGCTCTGTTTTCTGTGTTTGTTGTGGCTCTGTGCTACGGCCCAAGAGTCCGCTTGCACTTCACCCAATTTCAGACTTGGTGTACAATGTAAAAAATAAGTACAGTTTGAGGCTAAGAGATGTGTTTTTGTGCTAATCAAGATTGCGATGTGATATGACTTAGTAATGCGCCATAGTGTCGATGTATGGCAACTCAACTATGAAATACATCACAAAATAATATCACATGCAAAGCGAAACAATTGTGTCATAGAGAAACACTTAAGCCTAGATTAACAAACCAATATGTTATGTGATGCAGGGATGGATTATGGTGTGATTGTGTATCACATTGCAAAATTTCATGGCATGATGAGTAAAGGGTTTTCACTGTAGCGTAATATTAAAAATTAGATTGATAAACAAAATTGTGATATGACATGCAAAGAGGTGTGACACTTCAGTATGAAACGTGATGTGTGCTGCACAAAATGGTAATGCAACGATGTGATGTGAAATCACAATGCGCCAACAAGGGGAAATAAAAAGTGATTACGTGTTGGAGATTGTAATAATATTGATTTATATATGTATATATGTGGAAGGTGAAGGTTGGACATACGAATGATCACATGAAAATAGGGTAACACTTATGGTTTACTAACAAAAAAAATGCAAGAGAAGCATGTGCAATACCTACTTGCAACATGGCGTGGGTGGGTACGATTGTTAAAACTCCAAGTGACGCAACACAAGATGGAACGGCAAGGATATACTACCAATCGACATGGTGCAAGAGAGAAAGGAAGGATTAAAATGACATAACATGGTGAAAATGAAATGGAAGGGGGTGATATACATTGCTATTCCACTATGGAAAGTGCATGGAAGGGGGTGGTATACAAAATGGATTGCAATAAAAAATTGTGATGCATGATTGCGATGTGATGGAATGCACGATTGCGATGTGCCATTCAATTTTTCAATTTTTCTATGTTAAAACCTTCCCATTTATTATAGCTCAAGGGTATGAAGAATGGTATTAGGGTCTAGGTTACAAAAATTTCTTATATTTTTGGATGAGGCGACCCTAAATTTGGCTCTTGTTAAAAAAAATATAGCCTGGTTGTTATAGCTACTACAACACCTTCTTGATGAATTTTTGTCCTTTGTTTCCAACAACTTATTTTCATTATTAATTTGTATGAGTAATTTTTCACTGTGGTCCCTGAAGTAAGCAATATCTTTATTTTTTTTCTGCAATAGTTTTTCTAACTTCTTTTGGCATATATTGCATTAATTTTTTGTTTTCTTAAAGAGTTACTTTTGAGATATTTTTTATGTCCTCTAGTGTTATTGGATCTAGCTCTAATTTAATGTCCATGGGGGCTTCACTATGGAAGAAATACTATTATGAAACTAGCTCAAGAAAAGATGGAAAAGATAGATCAACGCCTTAGAATTCAACCTCTTCGAGGGGGCAACCTCCTTTACATTACATAAATTAAAAATTCTTGGATGATACAAATGAAAATACCTCCTTTCTATATATATGAGTCTAAGGGGTCATAACATAATCAGAGCCA
>APFE031359268.1:0-20051 GCA_000404065.3 Pinus taeda
TCATTTATTTAGTGATTCCCTTTATACAGGGTCTCCTCCCATCGGTGAAAGTCCGTAAAGACTAGGGAGCTTTAGCTGAGGTGGTAATTGTTAGAAAATCAGAAAGGCGAAAAGATTTTGTTATTTTTGATAATTACTTGTGATGTTCTTGTTATTACGATTCTTTATATTTTCTTTGTTTGAGTTCATCAAGCAATTACCAAAGCAGCAACACATAAAACAATGAACCCTAGATGTAGGCACTATGCTAGGGCAAAAACCCCCCTCGAGGGGAAAACCCAGTCAAGAAAATTCTTCCTTTCAATAGTATTCTTTGAGACTTTTCACCCCAGACAAAACTTGACCTTCCCTCCACACCAAGTTAGCCTCTTTGACAAGGCAGCAGCTTTCGACATCAGTTAGCTTTCGGCATCAGTGAAACTTGGAAGAGTTTGATCTCCCAATCTAGGGCATGAAACAGAGAGAGAGGGGCACCAAAATTTCGATTTTCTTCTTCTCCTTAGATTCCACCCAACTCACACTTCTTTTGGATTCCTGTTTTCAGACTTCGCACTTTTCCCAGCTTCAAGAGACATCAAACTTCTTGTGAGAATGTGCTCCAAATGAAATTGATTTGCTTGTATTTATAGGCTCCATGTGAGGTTGAATTAGTTTCCTTAGGTTGACTTGATCTCTTCTAGGCCGTCTTGGTGTGGAGGATACATAAATTATATTTGACTCAATACTTAACCTTTTTACATGATTCAAAGGCCCAAGAAGGGTCTCTTTAAATGTACAATGACTCTATTGACTCAGAATAAGTCCTAGAAGTCTTCAATGGGGATTTTCACTGAAAACATGGTGACCCAAGCATGAAACCCATGCTTTAATAAGTCACAATAATAATAATAATTTTTTTTTTCTTTATTCTTTTGACAAGTACATTAAATGATGACTCAAATACATTAAATAAAGAATGAACCTAGTTGCATTTTTCAACACTCCATCTTAACTAGGGAGGTATTCATCATATACAAGTACAAGGAAGATCTCAAACTATATGAACAATGAAGAAGTTTAGGCACCACAATGCCATGGACTAGATTCCTGATTAGGGCAATCTATCCATTGGTCTCTCAACAATTTAGGCACCACAATGCCACGAACTAGATTCCTGACCGAGGCAATCTATCCAAGTGGGAATAAGGTGGGCTCAAGCTTTCAACCCGTCTAGGTACCATCAGGCTTACTTGCTAACCACTAATCCAAAGATCCAGATGTGTATCGAAAAACAGAGTTCTATAATCAACACCACCTTTTCCAACTTCAGGACCTAGACATCAACACAAAGTGCCAGCTAGATGTCCTCCCAGGAATGCTTCACTCACAAGGCCTCAACACTCCTTGATCCAACAGATCAAGGATGACCAATCTCTCCCAATCAAATTGATTGGTAACCATCATGCTCTCAAAACCTTCGAGAGATATACCTATACAAACACAAACACAATCAATATATCTATCTATCTATCTATCTATCTATAATCAAATACAAACCTTCGGGGTCTTCTAGACAACTTGATGTTGCCTCTGAACTTTCCATGGCAGGACTACCAACCGAATCTTTGACAGAAGATTCCTCAATCATACACTTTTCTTTCATACTTCATATGTAGCAACATATTCTTCAATGCGATCTGCTTTCCTTCTTTCAGTAGCACCTCAAAAATGCATTCTCCAATTTCCTTCTCCTATTCACGGCCTTCACTAAAACTAATCGCTGCTAGTCCTGGTCTAGTGCATGACACATGAAGTAGAGAACGATATCTATCACTCCCTCTTAATCAGAGAGGATCTAATCATTCTTGTACAAAGAATATTCTCAACCATCCTCTTATCCTAGGGAGATTTCATCCAGACTCCCTCTTAACTTAGGGAGATTTACTTCTTCTTTACGTCATCGAAGAATCTTTCATGGCTTTCATTCTTCTTATCAGAGTCATTCATATATCATGCTTATCACATCAATTTTACTTACAATCGTCTTCATCAACTTGAAGATGATGTACATGCGCAACTTTGATAGCAAGTACAACCAAATCTATAGAAGCATGAAGTTAGCCATAACAGAATCACATAATCATTTCAACTTTATACATATCAGATACTCAAACAAGAGACATATACTCTTCAACATTTTGCTAGGGACTTTGTCATAAACCCTAGACTATTTTGTAACAATTTTCATTCCATCTAGGCTTTCAATGTTTTTTTCAAAGGTGTAACATACCCTACTACAACATATAACAAACCCTAGAAACAATTCAAATATAGATATAGAAGGTATCTAACAACTTTCAGAATTCATATGTTAGATTTTCCACTAGGGATTCATACAAATCCTAGATTTCATACAAGAGAATCAATCAAAACCAATCACATCTTAGTCATTAACATGACCAGCTTCCACTAGGTTTAGTTGCAAACCCTATATTTTCAATCAACCATCAATCCTAACCAAAACCTAGATTCAACAATCTTACACAAATCTCGAATCATCATATTTTCATTAGAGATTTTACTTCTACTAAGGTTTAACTCCAAAACCCTAGAATTTCATTTTTCACAATCTCAATAATCATTATATAAATAGATCTCAGATTGTTATATCACACATACTAGAGAATTTTTCTACTACTAGGGTTTAGTTGCAAAACCCCTAGATTTCCAAAAATCATCATCCTAGAATCTCCGACAAGGACTTATATTAAATCCTAAGACTTATGACCATCAATAACTAGATCAACACATATATCTAGGAATTCATCAATATATCATAAGCACATCATATGTCAGACATCGTTAATACATTAGACATATACTTGACCTAGACCAAGCTAGGGGTTCGACCAAAAGGACACATCTATATATCCCTAGGGTTTCATTCGTAGTATCTTTCTTTCAAATACATAACAAAGGTTTTGCTTATAGGCCCAACCAAACCCTAAAGATCTAGGATTTCATTGCAAAACAAACCCAAAATTGCAAAGGTTCAAGATTTCAAAGAAACATCACTCAACCCTAACAAGTTAAGATTTCATGGTCATACCGAAATCTCAAACATGACATCATCAATAAGAACTTCAAATAGCATTTCTCAATAACCCTAAGCAGTTTAGGGTTTCAAACACTCACATTAGCATACCCTTAGGTTAGGGTTTCCCAGAGAACTTGTCTAAGGTAAAATAAAATCAGTTAAGAGTAGGAGTGGGGTAGATTTATCAAGTGATGAATCACCCAAAATAAGAATCAATATGATTCAATATAGCTAGACACAACAATGTTAGTAAAGGATTGTCAAATGAATAAACATAAACAATAAAGAATTCAATGTTTTAAAGCATACCTTTTTTTTTCGACAAACCTTGTCTTGAGAGGTCCTCTTTTATACTCCTTGATAATATATCATATGTTCTCCTAATCAAGACAATAGAGGGAGAATGATGATTACTATTTAATATAATCAAAACTAAATGAGTACATGAAACCAACAACTGAAAGGAAATGCGATACTTATCTTTGGGAGTTGTTGGGGGCTCCCTCCAAAGCTTGAGGGATACCTACAAACTTATAAAAACAATAAAAATATCTTTTCCAAAAACATGTTAAAACCTCTAAATTCTAAATATCAAAAATATAAAATAGAATAACTAAGACAAAAAGCAAAGGACTTAGTAGTGTAAGTCCCTTATGTCAAATTCTTCAGGCTTGATTTTCTTTGGGTCTTCTTCTTCAACAATGTTGGCTTGATCTCATTCTCTCTTCTCGTTTCTTGGATTGTCAGGACAATCACTCCTATAGTGACCCTTCTTATTACATTGATAGCATTCTAACTTAGACATGTCAACTTTCTTCCTTGGTTCTTTTGATTTCTTTCCTTTATGTTGAGCAATGTAGGCATTTGATACTACTTCAGGATTGACAACTAATGAGATCCTTAATTCTTTCTGACTGCAATTAGTCCATAGTTCTTCAAAGGTGGGAGCTACCTTCCAATTGTTAAGTCCTGCAGCAAATGCACCTCAAGTAGGTGGCAATCCTACTAGAGCAGTGATCACGAGTTCTTTGTCTGGAACAATTTCATCAATGACCAAAAGATTATCCTTGTTTCTTGCTATCTTCACAAAGGATGCGAGTGTGTCTTTTTTAGTCATCTTTGTGGTCCTTTGCTCATTCTTCAAACTTGCTACTTGACCAATGTTCTTAATAGTAAATAACTTTGACAAGGCCTCATACATTTCCTGAGCATAATCGATGTTGGCTATGAATGGGACAAGGTTGTCCTTTATTCTTTCTACCATTAGAGTCATGACTACCAATTCTAGTTCCTTGAATTTCACTTTTTTAGCATCACTAGAGTCATCCATAGGTTTCATTACTTTTCCTTTGACCAAGTCTAGTACTTTGTTCTTTTCAAGGATGAGGTCAGTCCTCTTCTTCCAAGATTTATAATTTAAGGCTCCTTCAAGTTTGTTCTCTCCCTTGATTGTGTTAGACATCTTCCTTGAATATAGTAGACTCTTTCCTTTAGATAATCATTTTGAATGGTTACTTGATCAAGTGCTTGAGACTGCCTTTTCCTTTCTTTCTTCACCAAAGCTCTGATACCATGTTAGAAAATCAGAAAGGCAGAAAGATTTTCTTATTTTTTATAATTACTTGTGATGCTTTTTTTATTACGATTGTTTATATCTTATTTTTTTGAGTTCATCAAGCAATTACCAAAGCAACAACACATAAAACAATGGACACTAGATGTAGGTACTATGCTAGGGCAAAACCTCCTCGAGGGGAAAACCCTGTCAAGAAAATTCTTCCTTTCAATAGTATTCTTTGAGTCTCGTCACCCTAGACAAAGACCAGACCTTCCATCCACACCAAGTTAGCCTCTCAGATATTTGACCTCTTTCCAGCAACTTCAACTAGGCAACAACTTCCGGCATTAGGCAACATCCGATATCAGTGAAACTTGGAAGACTTCGATCTCCCAATCTAGGGTACGAAATAGAGAGAGAGAGTCACCAAATTTTGATTTTCTTCTTCTCCTTAGACTCCACCCAACTCACACTTCTTTTGGCTTCTCGGCTTCAAACTTCGCACTTTTCCTAGCTTCAAGAGATATCGAAGTTCTTGTGTGAGAGTGTGCTCCAAATGAATTCGATTTGCTTGTAATTATAGGTTCCATGTGAGGTTGAATTAGTGTCCTTAGGCCGACTTGATTTCTTCTAGGCCGACTTGGTGTGGAGGGTACATAAATTATATTTGACTCAATATTTAACCTTTTTACTTAATTCAAAAGCCCACGAAGGGTCTCTTTAAAAGTACAATGACTCTATTGACTCAGAATAAATCCTAGAAGTCCTCAATGGGGACTTTGACCTAAAACTTGGTGACCCAAGCATGAAACACATGCTTTAATAAATCACAATAATAATAATAAAAATTCTTTTCTTTATTCTTTTGACAAGTACATTACATGATGACTCAAATACATTAAATGAAGACCGAACCTAGTTACATTTTCCATCAACAATGGTCTATTTCTCCATTGTTGCCCTTGACCTAGCAGTTGCCCCTTTAGGGTCCCCTTCTAGGACCTGTGCTAGTTTGAGCAGTAGCAAGCCCCAAATCCTTCATGTCAAATCTACTGCTAGTTTCTTTTTTCATTCTTCAATTTGACTTTCTACACCTGTCAAGAGAAAATAATCCACATACAGAAGAATGATTATCGACTCACCCTTCATAACCTTAATATAAAGGTTTTGATCACCATAACTCTTTGTGAAGCCTAATCTTTGTAGGTATGCATCCATCCTAGCATACCATGCCCTTGGTGCTTGCTTGAGGCCATATAATGCCTTCTTCAATCTGCAAACATATGCCTTTCTGTCCTTAACTTCAAACCCCAAGGGTTGTTCTATATAGAGTTCCTCATCAATTGTGCCATTGAGGAATGCAGTCTTTGTTGAAGAATCTAGAGCAATTATAGTTAATGTGATTCTTCTTAGCATGAATACTATTTGAGAGGTTTTCTTATTAGTACAGTCTTTCCTTATTATTAGAGTGTGTCTTCTTTAGTTCATCAAATAGCTACCAAAACAAAGAGACAAGAACACAAGATGTTTGGCTTTCTGCCAGGGCCAAAACCTCTCCCTCTTGGAAAGGAAAACCCACACAAAATTCTTCTTATAGAGATTCCAATTGACGAATACCATGACCATGACCCTTGACCTATTAGGCCACTCCAAGACCAAGACACCAATCTTCTTCTTACTGCTGAGATCATCATCATCATTACTGCTTCACCGAGATTATCATTGTAGTACCACAAAGGTCCTTACTGTTGCACCATTGTTTGCTTCATCACCATGTCAACAAGTTCTTTCTACTGCTGCACTATCAAGGTCATCACTGCAATCATTATTGTGCAACACTGTTGTATTGAGATTTATGACAACATCTAGTAGCATGTCAAGAGAGTATCATTGAGATCCTTATCATAATAGTTATGACAAGAACGTGATTGTGTCTTTCTTGTTGATACCTCCACCGAGACTGTAATTGTGTTCTCCTTGCACCGAGATTACAATTATACTGAGAAGGTGTACCACTGTAATGCATATCCAAAAATCACAGTGATCCTCCTTCATACGAAACACTGAACTGTTGCCTTTATTCGAGTTTCCTGCACCAGTGTACCTTGTTTGAGATCCTGAACTTCCTGCACCCATCCGAGATTGTAGAGACTTGTCTGAGATTCTGAGCTTCAGTGGTGACTTTCGCTGCTCATATATAGTTGTCTGTTCATGTATTCAGACTGACATGACAGTGTGAAACGTTGTGTCTTTTTATTGAGCTGACATGATTGTCCTTTAGTTATTCAATTCAATTTGAGGCCGACATGACTGCTTTCTTCATCGTTTTGCTTGTTGCATTCTTCAAGAGGATTGTGTTCGTCTTGGAGGGCTAATCTAGACACTAGGTTGACTCATTTACATTACATATATGCTCAAGAAGAGCTCTTTAACATTTTCTTTGTCTCTTTGGCTTTCCTATAGCACTTCAACATGTTCTGGAACTATGTAATGAGCAAGAAACTCATTTATAATTTACAAAAATAATATTTCTTTTATTTTACAAGTACAAAGATCAAAATTACATTTATGAAGACCGAGTTACACTTTATTCAACAGTCTTGACATCCATTTGATGGATGTTCCACCCCATCGATGCTGCCATAGAGACCAATGAACATACAATTGTATACTTAGCTGTCGGAGCAAATGTTTCTTCATAGTTGATGCCTTCTTGTTGAGAGAAGCCGCTAGCCACAAATCTTGCCTTATATTTATCAATACTTCCATCTGCTGCATGTTTGATCTTGTAGATCCATTTGGAAGTTACCATAGATTTTTCACTAGGCCTAGGTACGATCTCCCAAACTCCATTCCCCATTATAGATTGATATTCCTCATTCATGGCATCCTTCCATTCTTGGTGATTGACAACTTCTTCAAAAGTGGATGGCTCTGCTTTTATTAGTTTTGTCATGTAGGCTGCATACCCAGAATATCGTTTGGGCTTCTTGCTTTCCCTGAATGTGCCTTGAGTTGCTCCATCACCTTCTGCATCAAGTAGTGTAGACTTCAACCTGTTAGGTCTCTTTCTAGTTTCGAGGATAACCATAGGTTGTATAGGTTCACTGGGACCTTCATCTTCATGATTTGATTCTTCTTCCCTACTAACTTCCTCCTCAAAGATTGAAAGTTCTTCATCATCAGAATCCATAGAGAGATCCTTTGATTTCTTGAATGCAATACTTTCAGCAAATATCACATCTCAACTGACTTCTATTTGTTGTCCTTCCTTTATGTAGATCGCATAGGCCTTAGAAGAGTTACTGTAACAAACAAATGTTCCCTTCATGCTTGATGGATCTAGCTTTTTTTCTCTTATCCTTAGGTATATGAATGTACACAACATAACCAAAATTTCAGAGATGATCCATGGTAGGTTTCTTCCTAGTAAATACTTCTTCAAGAGTTCCGTTATCCAGTGATTTGTGGGGACTTCGATTTTGTATGTATACAGTTGTCTTCGTAGCTTCACCCCACAGAAATTTCGACAAATTTTGATCATGTAACATAGCTTTTACACTTTCTTTAATGGACCGATTCTTTCATTCCGCAACTCCATTTTGTTCGGGATTGTATGGGACTATCAACTCTCTCTTAACCCACACTCCTTACAGAAAGCTATGATTTCCTTGGATGCATATTCTCCTCCATTATCAGATCTTAATATCTTGATTCTTCTTTCTATAAGGTTCTCTACTTCAGCTTTGAATTCTTGAAATTTGGTTAATACTTCATCCTTGGGTTTCATCAAGAAAACCTAAGTTTTCCTTGAATGATCATTTATAAATGTGACATAATATAGATGACCTCCAAGTGATTTAGCAGTCATAGGACCACAAACATCAGAATGAACAAGATCCAAGATTTCTTTTGACTGTGAAGCACTGCTTCCAAATGGTTTCTTGGTGTTCTTATTGAATACACATCCCTTGCATACTCCTTCGTGATCTTCTTTCAGTTCGGGAATTCCATCTACTATTGACCTTAGAGTTGGAGGGATTTTGATATGGAGATGTCCAAATCTTCTATGTCAAAGTTCACATGGGCTGATTTCAATGTGAACCAAAGCTTCAACCAGGGGAGATATTGTGAAAATTTCTGAATCTAATACATCAGAAACCCCTACTACAATATCTGGTTTCTTATCTCCTACTTGTTATTTACATTAACAAGTTATTTAATATTATAAACATCGAAATAAACACAATTGCAGCCTTCACAAACATACAAATCAACAACTGAAATAAACTGAGACAACACAAGGGACACTGTTATTTTTGGACAATTGTCCTCGGAAAAACCCAATGTGGGAAAATCGTCACAGCATATAGAGGGCTTTATTATTAAGCAGATTCTGAATACAACTAGGGTGCTAGAAATGGCTCACCCTTCAGAGTATAACCTTGCAGCAATACCTCTATCCGGAGACAGATATTTCGGCTAATCAGCAATCGGATGAACGATCCCCACAGTGACTCCGGGTATTCCTTGTGTTGGACAATGAAAGCTGCTCCACACACTTTGGAACTGCGTCACCCTCTTAGGGATTGTGTCAACCTCTTTGGCTTTGCATCGGCCAATCAACTCTCAGTTTGTCCCACTTGATCACCTCAACGCAGCGTTTGAAGCTCTCTGCATCCATTGCATCAGCCTTTACGGCTTTTGTGTTAGCCTCTTGGCCCTCTATGTCCTCTGCGCTGGCCTCCTTAGCCTTTGTGCCAACCCTTGTTGCCTCTACGTCAGCCCTCTAAGGCTTTGCGCTGCCTCTCTTATATGTACTCTTCGGCCTCCTGCCGAACTGCCCCTCGCTGCAATTGATCACTGGTTCGATTTCCTTACCAAACCTTGCCCCAAAAAATCGAACTGACTGATCTCTCTTGATGCCTTGGTGTATCTCCAACTGACCCTCAAGCCTCTTCTTATACTTTTCCTGTTGACAATTCAGCGATCGAGATTAAGTTCCTAATCAACAACTAAGATTAGATTTGCCTTGATCCTTGCTATTTAGAACTTTCTCACCCGTATTATATTAATACACATTAATATTTTAATTTTCCTAAGTTTAGACTTAGGAAGCCCATTAAAAATATAAATTATTTTAATATCTCTCCATTCGGGTGGAATTTCCCCAAACGATTTTTGGGTCTTGGAGATCTCATGTACCTTAGCCTCTCCACCAATTTTCATGGCTAGAGCAAATCCGATGCTACCAAGAATCAACACTTCCTCTTAGCGAGGAATGTGCTCTAGTAATGCTTCATCACATAAACATCACACTGATCCTCCACACCGGTACTTGTGTTGATGCTTGGCTTGCTGCCTCACATCCCCTGCATTGCCACTTCCTGTACTATTGCCCATGACACTACCACTGCCACTGCCACATTTGTACTCGAGCTCCCTCTCAACATGTTGCATCATGCTGCTCATAGCATTGCCACTGCTAACTGCTGCACTGCAACTCAATTACCGAGAAGTAAGTTACTAACTTTACCAAAATACTTACATCTCGGTCAATCTAGAAGTCTTGTGATGCTGCAGCTGCCTCTGCTGCTATCTTGTGCTGCCTCTGCTGCCACTGCGCTGCTGCACTTTTGTGCCTCTCGCATTGTTGCAACCTCTGTTGCGTTGCTACAAACTTCTGCACTCTAGCCCTGCCTTTCCGCTCCACCACACTTTGCTCCACCCGACACCTGTCATCATGCCACTATCGTTAAGGGCTCTCGTAGTCGGATGTGATCCAAGAGTTTGGGTACCTCAAGGATGCTGCCCCTCCATGTAGTCCTCCTGACTACAACTCGATGTCTCCCCACCTGTTCTCTAGAGGTGCATGAGCGCTCATGGCACAAGCGTCGTTAGTCTCGACATCTTTCTCCGCCTTAGCTGGAGTTGCTTTTGAATCAGAAGCTTCTCCCTTGTCTTTCTTCTTGGGGCACTAAGATGCATAATGTCCCAGCTCCCCACAGTTGAAGCACTTGACCTTGGAGATGTCTTTCTTCCTTTTCCCTTGTTGTCCCGAAGATGCTAGAGCTCCTCCTCCTCTTACTTGACTCAAACTCCCTTACCACTACTCCCCGCCTTGGTCATCCTCCTAATCTCTTCTTGTCGAAGAGCTGCCCACATCTCCTCCCATCTGGGGAGAGTCACTTTGCCCAAGATGCTTTGGACAAATGTCTCCTAGTTTTCGGTGAATGCATTCAGAGCAGTCCTTACCACAAACTCTGGATCTGGTGTAGACCCCACGAAAGTAAGTTCGTCTCGAATTTCTTGCAACTCGAGGAGGAAGGGATCTATCTCTCCCTTTTGCATCTGATATGACCTCAACTGATTCTCCAATAGCATCTTCCGTTGCACGGAAGAGCCTTGGTATAAGGTGGTCAAGGTGTCCTACATCTCCTTTGTTGTGTTCTTCTCAGCAATATGTGGTATGACATGATCTTTGACCCTGTCTAGGATCATGCACTATGTGGTATGACATGATCTTTGACCCTGTCTAGGATCATGCACTTTACCCTCGCCTGGGCCTCCTCATACTTCTCATCCTCAACTGGGTCAACTGGGATAGCCACTACTCTCAAGGCATAGTCCTTGATGCGATGTCTATCCAAGACTGCTAGGATCCTGGCCTTCCAGACGACAACATTGGAAGCCCCGTCCAATCTGTCTTGATCCCTCAATCCCTTGATTGCCATCTTTGCTCCTCTTCCAGACTCCCTCTAAGTCCCGACTTCCCTCATGGAAATCCTTCTGTCGACTGTCACTCCTCTCCAATCCTCCTATGTTGTTGTAACTCGGATCTGGATTTCTGGGCTAGAAATCCGTCGAGGTAGTGCTTCCCTCTACCTTGGTTCCATCTCCTTAGACACTGTTCTGCGGTGACAGAAACAACGTCCCACCAGTGCCTCAAATCACAATTTGCACAGCTCCCTTAGCTCCGACGACTGAAGAATCTGAGCCATTCAAGCTTTGCACAATCCCAGCGTGGGCTGAAACTGCTCCTCCCGACCAACTACGTCGCTCCTTGGCTGAGAAGGATGACGTGGCTCTGCGTGAGCCTGTTTTGCCTCTGAACTGGCCCCTCCCTTGGCTTGAAATGCTGACGCAGGCTCTGTGTGAGCCTCTGCGTCACCCTCTAAGCACCGCGTCACTTCTCTTGCTGCTTTAGCTTTGGAATAGCGTTGTCTTTCGGGACAGCTGCTTCTGCTACAAATTTTCAGATTTCTTCTTCTGGTGTCTTCAGTCCTCCTGTGATCTGCAATCCCTCTGATACCATGTGAAAATTTCCGAATCTAACACATCAAAAACCCCTACTGCAATATTTGGTTTATTATCTCCTACTTGTTATTTACATTAACAAGTTATTTAATAATATAAACATCAAAATAAACACAATTGCATCCTTCACAAACATACAGATCAACAACTGAAATAAACTGAGACAACACAAGGGACATTATTATTTTTGGACAATCGTCCTCGGAAAAACCTAATGTGATAAAACCGGTGCAGAATATAGAGGGTTTTATTATTAAGCAAATTTTGAATACAACTAGGGTGCCAGAAATGGCTCACCCTTCAGAGAATAACCTTGGCAACAATACCTTTATCTGGAGACAGATATTCCGGCTAATCAGCAACTAGATGAACGATCCCACAGTGACTTAGGCTATTCCTTGTGCTAGACAGCGAAATCTGCTCCACGCACTCTTTGGAACTGCGTCACCCTCTTAGGGATTGCATCACCCTCTTTGGTTATGCGTCAGCCAATCAGCTCTCAGTGTGTCCCACTGAATCACCTCAGCGCAACCTTTGAAGCTCTCTACATCCCTTGTGTCAGCCTTTACGACTTCTGCGTCAGCCTCTTGGCCCTCTGCGTCCTTTGCGCTGGTCTCCTCAGCCTCTCCGTTAACCCTTGCTGCCTTTGTGTCGACCCTCAAAGGCTTTGCGTTGTCTCTTCCAGTATTTTGGTACCTCTCTGATATGTATTCTTCGACCCCTTGCCGAACTGCCCCTCGCTGCAACTGATCACTGGTTCGATTTCCTCAGCAAACCTTGCCCCAGAAAATCAAATTGACTGATCTCTCTTGATGTCTTGGTCTACCTCCAACTAACCTCCTCTTATACTTTTCCTGTTGACGATTCAACGGTCGAGATTAAGTCCCTAATCAACGACTAAAATTAGATCTGGCTTGATCCTCGTTATTTAGAACTTTCTCACCCATATTATATTAATACACATTAATATTTTAACTTTCCTAAGTTTAGACTTAGGAAGCCCATTAAAAATATTAATTATTTTAATATATCTCCATCCCGGTGGAATTTCCCCAAACGATTTTTGGGTCTTGGAGATCTCATGTGCCTTAGCCTCTCCACCAATTTTCATGGCTAGAGTACATCCGATGGTACGAAAAATCAACAGATATCAACCTATAAAGTCTTCCTTTAGGAATGCCAATCACTCTAGCATTTTCTACGCTTGTTTTCTTACTCCATACTACAACTTTTCCATAAATGAAAACCACTCTATCACCTTTATCTTCTAGACTTGAAATGGAGAGTAAGTACTTATCTGGAACAAATAGGATGTTGTTGAGATGAATATTGCCTCCATTCTCCATCTCTATTGTCGTTGATCCAATTCCTCTTACAGGATAGCTCTTATTATCTCCAAGTTCTATGGAGTAAGAAGTGTTAAAATCTAAAAGTTCTATGAGGAAATTTAAAAATTCTTTGCAAAAACTTGAAAGTTCTATGCAGAAAAATGAATGTAATTTGCAGAAAACTAAATCTACTTTGCAGAAAACTGAATTTTCTATGTTGTTGTGATCAATGTTGCATGACTCGTACTCGTATAAGACTCGTCTGGCTATTGACTTGGCAACCTGTATAAGACTCGGGAATGACCTGTATAAGACTCATATAAGACTCGGGAATGACCCGTATAAGACTCATATAAGACTCAGAAAAATATAAAAGAAAACTTAGAAAAAATACGATCTCCAAAAAAATAAAAAATTATGAATTTTGAGTGTGTCCATGGGTCTTATGCAGGTCCTATATGGGTCACATGTGGAGCTTCACGAGTTCAATACGAGTAGATAGGTTCTATGCGGGTTTGGACGAGTATGGGTAGAGACCGCAGGCCTTATGCGAGGGACCCGTCTTGCTATAGAACCCGTCAAGACCCGCGGGTAGTCGCAGGTCTTATAAGAGTCGTGCTACACTAGTTGCAATTTCTTCTTCAAAACTTTTCAGATCAACAATTGTAGATAAAACATAAACTTAAGGATCATATGAAGACAACCAAGCACAAATATAAGATACAAAGAGTTAGGTTCAATGACCAGGGCAAAACCCTCAAAGGGAAAACCCAAATGATCCTTTTTCTATTAGATTTCTTAATTTATTCAGCAAAGTATAGAGAGAGAGAGAGAGAGAGAGAGAGAGAGAGAATAAATAAAGTCACTAATCCAATCAACTTGCAGTTGAAGTGCTCTTGAAGATTGAACTTGTAGAGAAAAACCCTAGATCTGCTCTAGAAAACCTAGCCTTCCTTTGCACGTGTGAGAGAGAAATAGCCCCAAAGCAAGTCTCCTTAGTCCTATTCCTACTTTGTTGCCTTCTTCGCTTGAATGAATGTTTGATGACTGTCCCTCAAGGAGGTCAAGTTTCCTCCTTTATATAGGCTCTTCAAGGTGGACATAGCTCCTCATTTTAGGCCGACTTGCCAGTTGCTTGGCCGACTTGGTCTTGAAGGGTATTTTGACACTTTTAAGGACAAAAGTAATTTTCTTTACAAGTTACAATATGCCCGAAGGGGTGTTCAACTTATCACAATGGCTCTTTTGACTTGTTGACCTAGGACAAACCCTAGAAACACTCAATGGGTGCTTGACTTATAAAATAAAAGACCTTGAGCATGAACCCCATGCTCAAAAAATAATCATAATAATTTTCTTTCATTTTACAATTTACAAGACTCAAAAGTACATGTCATATTTATGAAGACCGAACCTAGTTACACATTTTTCAATGGTAAAAAGGAGCAACTTCAAGTAGGTTCAAGACCACAAAATTTGTAGCTAATCTTTTTCATTAAAATGGTACAATCATTTTAAAATTTGCTTCATGTCACTAACTCTCTTGTGACTAAGGTCTTGAATCATAAAGGTTTTTGTTAGGGTGATTAATCCTTAGATTCAATTTACCCTTGTTATATTATCCCTTACCATTTGTTCATTTTTGTAAAACCCTAACCGTTAGGGTTCACTGTAAAACCCTAGCCTTTTTGATGCTTAGGGTATGTTGACAATTATAAAGAAACCCTAGTCTACATAAATTTGTTAATAAAGTCTAGAACACATAATGATATCCAGCTCTCTTGATGTTTAAGATTTTGATAATGTTATAAAGAAAGCCTAGCCTTTTAGGGTTTCTCAATGATATCTAGGTTATATTGAAACCCTAGATCTTCAGGGTTTGGTGAGTTAGGGTTTATAACCCTTGCAATAAGTCAATATATAAATTCTTAGGAATGAAACCCTAAGTGTATATGCTTTTGTTGAAACCCTAGTTTGGACAAGTTTTGATGTTTTGTATCTCGGGTTTATGATGAAACCCTAGTAGGGATTGATATGAAATGCTAACTTGATTGTTAATATCCTTTTGTTGGTGAAATCTAAGGTTTGTGACAAAACCCTAGTAAAGCTTGACATGAAATTCTAGGGCATAATATTGAAAATGTAAAGTGCTATGATTGGATTGCTAACTTGATTTAATTGTTGATATTTAAAGCTTTAAGTCTCGATGATGGAATCCAGGGTTTATGACAAAAACCCTAGAAAGTTGTTAAAGTCCAGAATATAAAAGATGTAACCCTTGTTGACTATGAACCTAACTAGGCTTAGGTATTTGATGTGTGAAGCTTGATTATTTTGATGCTTTCATTGTAATGACATGATTTCGATATAGTTGACTTCATGCTTCTATATATTTGTAATTGGTGGTACTTGCTGTTGAAGATTTGTAGGTACATAATCTTCAAGATGTTGAAGATGTTCATAATTAAAGATGACTTGATAATGATAATGAGCATGAGGGAAAGAGGGAGCTGTAAGAAAGGATGATGTTCTTGATGTTCTAGAAGAAGAAAAATTATTGATGGACTTATTCTCTAGTTAAAAAGAAACTTGGATAAATGAAAAGTGTATATTTACCTAGTTGAGAGGGAGCTTGGTTGAAAAGTTAATCTCTTCCAGTTGATAACTTGATATAAAGATCATAAGGATGATTGTGACCAGAGAATAGCTAAAGCACTACAAATAGGTTATTCATGATTGATAAAGTTGCAAAGAAAACTTGGTTACGTTGAAAAGTGTTCAGGCTAAGTTTGGTGTTGCTAGAAAATTGAAGAAGGAAGCTTCCTACGAGATGCATTTGGATAAGATGATGATGCTTAAATTAGCATCATAATAACTAAATTTTAGTTTTTGGTAGCATCGGAAGTGCTCTAGCCTTGAAAATTGGTGGAGAGGCTAAGGCACATGAGTTCTAAAGAACCCAAAAACTGTTTGGTGAAGTTCCACCTGATTGTATTTTATTAAAATAATTAATATTTTTAATGGAATTCTTAGGTCTAAACTTAGGGAAATTAAAATATTAATGGGTATTAATCAAAATATGGGTGAGAATGATCTAGAAGGCGGATCAAGTCATGTTTTAATCTTAGCTGTTGATTAGAGACTTAATCTTGCCCGTTGAAGACTCAACAGGAAAAGTATAAGATGGAGGCTTGGGGTTCACTTGAAGACACACAGAGAGTTGATCAGTTAGTTCGATTTTCCTAGGGCATGGTTTGCTAAGGAATTCGAACTAGTGATCAAGCAGAGAGGATCAGAGGTAGCATTGGAAGGAAGTGATTTCTAGTTCCAGTGAATACGCGGAGAGGGATACCAGAGTCAGCGCTGAACTTGCATTACACATTTCGACCCTGTTGTAGACTTGCGCTCAGACCCTCCTGCAATTATGACTGTGGTTTTTTGCTGGTCTAAGGCACTTGGACTTGTGGTTTTTTGGTGGCCTGAGGCACTCAAACCTGTAGCATTTCGGTGGCTTGAGGCATTCAAACCTGTAGCATTTAAGTAGACTAAAATTGTGACCTATGACGCTTGAACCAGGCAGAAGGAAGATAGTACAATGGATAGTCTCTTCGACATGTTAATGATCTAAGGTTTGATGACTTTAAAGGCTCAAATTTAGGGAATGTTTCATACCATAATTTGTGACCAATATCTAGAATATGTGGGCAGATTTGTTAACATCTTAGCGAAAAAAGTTTAAGTCTCTAGTGAAGTAGGCTTCCATAGCATCTTGGAGATCCTTTGGAGCTACTCTTGAAGACCTTGTTGAAGACAATTTGAAGATAACTTGCTTGAGTATTGTTGACTTGTTGGAAGACTTCTTAAGTAGCCTATTAAAGACCATTTTGAAGATCAGTAGTTGAAGCTTAGAGCATTATTTAGGGCGTCTTGAAGACTTATTATTGAAGGACCCTTGAACTATTTATTGGGTCACTATTGAAAGCTTATGGAAGTATTTTTGGAAACACTTTGTGAAGACAGAGCTTGAGGCAACCTATTGAAGAAGTCATCTAAGGGGCAACATTATTAAAGCTCTAATGAAGTAGCATAGAAGAAAATTGTTTTGAGCATATATGAAGAGTTGTTGAGACACATACTAGGCAATTGATGAAGACAATTTTGGAGCTATACATAAACCCTTGTTAAAGGTGATCTTGGAGGTATTATCAAGACTTGTTGAAGAATATATTGGAAGCCCTGAAGCAACACTAAAGCCACTTTGAAGAATTGGAGCAGATTGTAAGGGTTGGAGTCGGAGCCTTGTGGATACCAGGTTGGATCCTGAACCGTTGAGAGGATTGGAGTCCTCTAGAAGATCAAGTTGGAGCTTGGCATTGTATAGGTTGGAGCCTAGTTGATTTGATGATTGAAGTCTTCATCTAGGGTTGAAGCCTTGAACTATCTTTGTACTTGATTTGTTGTAAAGAGGATTGGAGTCCTCGTCATTATTGTTAATAAATTTATTCTTTTGTTTTTCATTTTGTTTTCTATTTTTAAGAGATCTTAAATGGTAAAATAACAAGTGTAAAAGGAAATACTGATTCACGCCTCCCTCAGTATTTCCAACATGCTCTTCTCCCTTGTTTGAGTTCCTAGGGAGAGGAATTGAGCCAAAGAGCTGCTGGGGTTGAGGGATCTCTTAACAATAGGTGCGTGTGATCAATACCCTTTGTGGTAGGCTGGGTATCTCCCATATTGTAACTATAGAGTGTGCGTGATCCTTGTCTTTTATGGCAAGTTGGGTATCTCCCCCTAACAGGTCTGGCAGAGTATACCCCAATATGCATCCTACCCTCAAGTTGGGCTTGTAGGGATTGCCACCCATGTAGCCAATGGGTGAGGAGACTTGGGTGTGTGTGATCCTTACCATTGGTGAGTTGCGTATCTCCCCCAAGGTAGAAGATGCAAGTATTCTACCACTTGACTCTTGAGGGTTAAGGTGGAAAGGTCAGTAGGCAATAGGGTGGATGTCATCCTTACTCACAGTAAGTTGTATCTCGCCTATTGTCATTGGACATTGGGATGGTTGTGATCATTTCCTTTCATGGTAAGTTGTATCTCGCCAATTGTCATTAGATTATTCTTGTTCTTTAGATCGGGAGTGTTCAATAGATGAGCAAAGATGAGATATTACAACGATGAGACTTATGGTGCAGTCGGTAATTCCTCCCTAGTTGAGAGGGAGTGTTGAGTTTTGGCAGCTCAGGGAGAAATTCCCTCTTTTGGGAAGCCGCCTTCACCTTTTGGAGAACCTACTAGCCATTGGAGAATTTAATTTGCACAAGGAAAATATTATTTTTAATGTGAAACCCACATCTGCTCAAAAGTACAAGTCGGCTTGGGCAAGGAAATCCACCTCATCAACCACACATAAATACACCTCATGTCATATCGCTTGGAGGCATCGTCACATCGTCACTTCTTCTCTTGATTGGTTCGTATAGGCCTGAAATTACATGTCTGAGCTCATGTGTGCGAATAGGAGAGAGAGAATCTATTGATTGTGTTGACTTTTTGTTTTGGCCCTTTGACCAACGTTGACTCTTGGTGTTTGGACTTGGTTTGAGCTACTATGACTTTGATTTTTGGATTTGTTTCAAAGGCTGAGTTGGCTATTGCTTTCATCGATTTTTTCGGGGGACCTTTGATCAACGTTGACTGCGTCTCTGAGCTAGGGTTTCCGCAGGTCAAAGTTTGACATTGGCCATAATTTTATGGGCAAATTTTTGGGACTATTTTGCCGATTGTGATTGAAGGAAGGAGGTTGTATTTGCTGATGCCTTGACCGAACCTTTTGGAGAAACTTTGACCATTGACTTTTGATTTGACTCTAGATTTGACTTTTGGGCTCATCTTTCATTGGTTATTGGATGGTTAGTTTGGATAGTCAAGGCTTTGATCTTTGACTCAATGTTGATATACTTTGACATTGTATCTCTTTACTGAACATTTGATGACAATTTAATAGAATGAGAATTAGGAAAGGGGTTTCCCTCTTGTGGGGTTTTTCTCTAGTCTTTGACCAAACTATTTTGTTTCTATTGTTCTTGGCTATCTTCTATTGTGAAAATCCTTCTCTTGTTACCCGTAGATGTTAAGGGGTAACAAGGTCTATCATGGAGGAGGCACCTAAGTGGTTGGGGCATGATTTTGATGTGTTGGAGGAAAAGGAATTGTTACCCACCATTTTGTGGGTGATATGCCTAGGAGATTTTATTTTTTTTTTCTTTCTCCAAGATAGTCCTCAGTCGATAGCCAATAAACCCTTGTAGCCAATAGCTAGCTCATTGTGCCATTTCTCTGCCACCTAAGCCAACTGTGTGGTCCCTCACCCATGTCCCATTTGAGCCTTCCGAACCTAAAGCTATGCCTTGTCATTTGGTAACTGAGTATTGTAGTTTGCATATCATGGACACTTTTGGCATGGATTAATGGGGAGATTCAACGAAAAGAATGGGTTAGGTTTGTGCCCTTGTCCCCTAGACCTCGTTTGGATATTAACCTTGGATTCTAGTCTCGTGGGATCTCTTTTACTGACTATTTGGCTTTAGGGATGGTATTTCACAGGAAACCCCGATTTTGGTCATGTGGTATTGCTCCCTTATCTGCTTATATTGCCCCATTTTCACTCATTATTACCCCATTCATCATTTCTCCCACCTGGGTCCACATTCCTCCACTGGGTCCACATAGGGTTAGCTCACCCCTTCCCCTTGCCGACACCTTGGGTCAG
>APFE031359301.1:0-22752 GCA_000404065.3 Pinus taeda
CCTTACACCAGATCAAGAAACAAAGCTTGTTAATTTGTTACGAAAATATAAGGGAGCATTTGCGTGCGATTACCCTGACATGAAGGGGATTAATTCTCAATTATGCACCCACCACATCTATATAGAAAAGGATGCAAGACCTGTTCGTCAGCCACAAAGAAGACTCAACCCCCATCTAAAAGAGATAGTAAAAGCCAAACTTCAGAAACTTTTAGATGTTAATTTTATCTACCCCATCTCTGACAATAAATGGGTCTCTCCCCTAGTGGTGGTACCCAAGAAAAATGGAAAATGGAGGATTTGCGTGGATTACAGGGAGTTAAATAAGGCCACACAGAAGGATCACTTTCCCCTCCCATTTATAGGTCAAGTATTGGACACTTTGGCAGGAAATAATTTTTTTTCTTTTCTGGACGGCTTCAGCGGATATAACCAAATTCAAATTTCCCCTGAAGACCAGGATAAAACTACCTTTACTTGCCCTTGGGGAATATTTGCCTATCGATTACTACCCTTCGGCCTATGTAATGCCCCTGCTACATTCCAAAGGGCTGTTCTCAGCATCTTTGCAGATCTAATAAATGACGGACTTGAGGTGTACATGGATGACTTTACACCATATGGAGATGATTTTGACCCAGCTCTGGATACCCTGGAAAAAGTTCTACAACGTTGTATTGCTACCAGACTTTGCCTGAGCCATGAAAAATGTTACATGATGATGACGGAAGGGCTCATTCTAGGGCACTATATTTCAGCAGCTGGCATCCAGGTAGACCCTGCCAAAATTCAGATTCTTTTGCTCATCCCTACCCCCACTACTCAAACACAGGTACGCAGTTTCCTTGGATTTTCTGGATATTACAGATGATTTATAGAACATTATTCACGTATTGCTGCACCTCTATATGCTCTAACTGGTAACGTTGATTTCTTGTGGACAGAGAAATGTGACCAGGCTTTTAAGGAATTGAAAAAGCTGGTATCAACACCCCAGTCCTTCGAGGACCAAACTGGAATTTTCCATTCCAAATCTCATCTGATGCCTCGGATAGAGCAATTGGTGCAGTCTTGGGGCAAGAAGAGGATAAGAAGCCATATGCTATTTACTATATCAGCAAAAATTTATCCTCTGCCGAACTCAATTATACTGTTACTGAAAAGGAATTCCTGGCTGTAATACATGCTATTAACAAATTTAGACATTATATTATAGGCTATCCTGTTGTGCTATATACAGATCATTCTGCTATCAAATATTTGGCAAATAAACCTGTTACGAATGCTAGAATAACTAGATAGTTGATCTTATTGCAGGAGTTTGATATCATAATCAAGGACCGACCTGGCAGGGAGAACCCTGTAGCCGATTTTCTCTCAAGAATACCGAAACCAATTGAAACAGGAGCAGTAGAAGATCAATTTCCTGATGAACACCTATTTGTTGTTGCTATTCGAACACCCTGGTATGCTGATGTCGCCAATTACCTTGCAGTAGGTAAGCTACCAAAACACTTAACCCCTCAGGAACGGAAGCAGATTGTTCAAAAGAGCACTCGATTTTCGTGGATTGGAGGCCATTTGTTCCATATAGGGGCAGATATGCAAATCAGGAGGTGTATTCGAGAGGACGAGATCTTTGAAATCTTAAAATCTTGCCATGACGGACCATGCGGGGACATTTTGGCAAAAAAAGAACAACACTTAAAATATTGCAGACAGGATACTATTGGCCTATAATTTTCAAAGATGCGAAAAAATTTGCACAAGCATGTGACAGCTGTCAGCGAGCAGGAAAACCTGGCCAAGCCGATGAAATGCCTCTGAGACCACAATTGGTCATTAAGCCATTTTAACGATGGGCTCTTGACTTCGTCGGACCCATTAATCCACCATCAAATCAGAGGACATACATTCCGGTGGCGACTGATTATGTTACTAAATGGGTCAAGGCTGAATCATTGCCTAAGGCTATAGAGGACTCGGTAATACAATTCTTGTTCCATTTGTTTGTACGTTATGGACTTCTGAGAGAAGTAATCACAGACGGCGGACCACAATTTGTTGGAAATAAATTACCTACAACACTTAACAATTATCATGTCCAACATAAGATCACTACCCCATACCATCCACAGGAAAATGGGCAAGTAAAAAGTAGTAATAAGGCAATAGAATCAATTTTAACAAAAACCATTGCAGCGCATAGGCGTGATTGGGCCGCTCGGCTACCTGAGGCACTCTGGGCCTATAGAACCACATGGAGAAGTACGACAGGCTATTCTCCTTATCAATTAGTGTTTTGAAAACAACCAATCTTCCCCATAGAATTCAAAATCCAAATGCTACGAACTACACAGGAAGTCGGCCTAGATCTGAGTGAGGCACAAATCAATCGACTACAATAGATTAATGAATTGGATGAAATTAGGTTGTCTGCATTACAAAATACAGGATTGATTCAGCAACAATGAGCTAAGTGGCATGATGCACTTATTAAGAATAAAGTCTTTCATGAAGGAGACTGGGCTCTGTTATATGACTCTCGGTTTCAGGACTTCCCGAGGAAACTCCAGACTCGATTGTTAGGACCATACGAAATCCAGAAGGTACATGACAATGGGACCCTTACCCTGATCACAATCGACGGTTCTGAATATGCATTCAAAGTAAATGGCCACCGAGTTCGTCTCTATCGAAAGCCACTCACTCGGGAATCCTTCTGTCAACAACTACGACAAGATACTGATTTGGAAATTTTAGGAGAGGAAGAAAAATCTTCCTCACCTGTAACTTAAGCAATTCATTTCATAACTTGTACATAACATCCTCTATATACGTTTTTTTTTATATTCTCTATTTGCATTCTCATTATTTTTGCTACGTTATTTGTGTGAGTTTGCTGTTCCTTTTCAAAAGGAACAACACTTGTGTGGTTCTCCTATTCCTTTTCAAAAGGAACAACATTTGTGTGATTTTGCTGTTCCTTTTCAAAAGGAACAACATTCGCGTATTTTTGTTGTTCCTTTACAAAAAGGAACAACACTTATGAGATTTTGTTGTTCCTTCTCAGAAGGAACAACATTTGCATGACTTTGCTGTTCCTTTTCAAAAAGGAATAGCACTTGTGTGTTTTTGCTGTTCCTTTGCAAAAAGGAACAACACTTGGGTATTTTTGTTGTTCCTTTGCGAAAAGGAACAACACCTGTGTGTTTTTACTGTTCCTTTGCGAAAAGGAACAACATTTGTGTTTTGCTATTCCTTTGAGAAAAGGAACAACACTTGGGTATTTTTGTTGTTCCTTTGCGAAAAGGAACAGCATTCGCGTGTTTTTGCTATTCCTTTGCGAAAAGGAACAACACTTAGGTATTCTTTTGTTCCTTTGCGAAAAGGAATAGCACTTGCGTGTTTTTGCTGTTCCTTTGTGAAAAGGAACATCATTTGTGTCTTTTTGCTATTCCTTTGCGAAGAGGAACAACATTTGAGTGTCTTTGCTATTCCTTTCTCGGAAGGAACAACATTTGCGATTTTTCGTTGTTCCTTTCAAAGAAATGGTATCCTACAAATGGATTCTTATCTCAGGAATGCCATCGGCATGTTCTTACCCTTATTGGATGCTTTGTGCCCATGGTCTCCCCAATCTTTTAGATACAACAATGAGTTTATGCGATGAACATAAACCATGATATACGGAAATCAGCATATCATAAATGGCTATCACTATGAAGCCAGTATGTATAAGAGGACAAGAGGAGGGACATTAACTTTTCATCTCCACTGTCATTGTCTTATTCCCGAACCCTGGTTCGGTGATTTTTATCATGACGATTACGGCCACCACACCACGGATATGGTCCGAAGGTAAATTAACAAGAAAAACTGGGAACAGAAGGTCTCTGAACGAGCTGCCTACCACGTTTCGTGCTACCTTAGTGAATGCATTATGGTTATTGGTACCAACCCGGAATAATGCTGCATTTTGATAAAGCACCCTCAGAAAATACAAAAGGATCATGTCCCGGAGGGTGAAATAAAAACAACTCTGACAAGGTCATAAACACTGTAGGCAGCAGAGCTCTATTAAATGGCATCGAAGTCATAATATTACACCAATAGATATGATATCTAAATCTTTCTGTCTCTTATATCCTTGGCAAAATCATATGTCACACCCCGATATATATATATCACATGAATATTTATTACCACCGATCATGGCAACGGAACTGACAATGACTACTGGAGACTTCGTACATTTGACAGACGTCGAATCCCCTGGTTCCTCATTATATCACGCAGGCTCTTATATAAAACGCGATCTACCTTTTTGCCTCGGTTTCGGCATTTCGTTGTTTTTTTACAACATGGCATAATTCCATATGTTGTACTTTATGATTTGACTCCCGACTAGCTGCTGCTCCTCTCTTTGATGGCTGGGGGCAGCCTATCAGATCGCGGGGGGGAGGTAACCTCATTACTACAGGGATTACGTGGCTGCACACCATTCGGGCAAGATAATGTACGAAGGAATGGCATGGTTTAACGGTATGATGATTTCATCCTACGGAGATTGCTGTCCACGATCCTTTTTTCATTACATGCTCTGTGATCCTTTCCAAAATTGGCATTGATCATTCTCTCTGCGTCGCAAATACCACAAAAAGTTGCTGTTCCATTTCTAAGTAGAATCATGGGCGGAAAGATGGTCTGAAGCAAACCTCACAAGCTGATAGTTTCCGCTGCTGCTCGCAAAATTCTGGAAAACGCAGGATGGTTGAATTACTTCAACCGCCTGCAAGAATCAAACGAAGAAGTAGCATTGGAATTCCTTCAAAATTTGCAGGAAAACTACTCCGTAGTAGGAGGAAAGAGGATAGTGGTTACAGAGGACATCATCGCAGAAGTCTCAGCATTACCAGCTGCTGGACACATATGGACACTGAAGAAGGAAAGATTGCAAAAAGCTATGGAAATTTTCCAGGATGAACGCCAAACCTTGACAGTCAAAGGGAAAGGAGTTCTGTCGGCAACACTTAGGGAACCCTGGACCGAGCTGGCGAAGACAGTGAAAAGTTATATCACCTGCGAAGGAAGAAAAGACGTGGTAAGGCCTCATCACCTAAAAATTTTGGCTGTTTTAAAAGGAAAGTGCTCTGTGAATCTCCCTGCACTTTTAAATTCGCTATTACATGACGCGGCCCGAAGCCTGAAGAAGGCCCAGCATATAGATGCAGTTGTCAGCCACCATGGACTAATCTGGTTGATAGTGAGCCACAGTCTCACGCAATAGCAAAGCACTTGGGAGGAATTGATTGAAATAGTTGAGGGGGGATTGGCTGTACCACCCCCAAAACTTGAATAGTCTTCCAGCACACCGAAACGTTCGGAAAGATGCAAGGAGCCAACAGCAGAAAGACATGCTGCTTCAAAATGGAAACAACCCTCCGGTACGCCAGAACGACCAGAAGAACTCAGAGAACCTGCTGGCACACCCAACTAACCTGAAAGACCAAGGAAGTCAGCCCGGTTGGCTCGGATACGAGGAAGGCTAGAAAGGATTCAGGGAACCATGGCCCACCCAATTGAAATTGTGGACAAACCTCCAGAACTGGAAGGGGGACTCTCCGAAGGAAATGATGAGCAATTAGAGACCGAGACTGACCAGCCAGAAGGAGAAATTGAAAAGGGAGATGAACACTCCGAGGAAGAAATGGCCACCGAACAAAGCAACCAAGGAGATGAACACTCGGAGGAAGAAGAGGCCACCGAACAGGGAAATCAGGAAGAAGAAATTGCACAGCCAGGGGGTAGCCCGTTGCAGGACCCTCGAGGTGAGGAGGAATTGGTAGCAGTTCTAGCCAATATGGGAGAATATGGCTAGCCCTCCAGCATAGGAGGTGTCCCTGATGGTCCTCGAGAAGAAGAATTACCCTAGGAAATGCATGCAGAAGAGGCAGAGGAAGAAAACCTGCCTGGATATGATAATAAAATAGAAGACAACAATCAGGGACAATCTGTCCCCAAGACACCGGAGGATATCCCAGATGAAGAAGGAACGAGCTCAAGGGCCAAACCCTCTGCTGAGGCAAAGGAAATTAAGAAGTTAAGGAAGAAACAACAGAGGTTGCTGGGCACTATAGCTAGACTCCGGCAGCAAATTCGAATGTTGAAAGCCAGTCTGAGAATACAGAAGATCGTAAGGAAAAGGGGGAGGACCACGGCAGCAAGAACCCCGAGGACAAGAACTTGTTTTGCTGGTCGAAACCCCATCAGGAGACCTACTGCCAAGGAACAGTCTGCTGTTCCAAATAATAATGAGGAACAGGGTCCTGTTCCAAATGACATGGAGGAACAAACTGCTGTTCCAAATAGTGTGGAGGGGCAGACTACTGTTCCATTTGGCCCTAAAGAACGAATGGACATTCCAATGGAACAACAAGAGGCTCTGATGGAAAAAGGACCACAACAACCCTTTATTCGTGTTAAGAAAGAAATAGAAAGAAAAGAGGTCCAAACAAAAGCACCAACCTCAGGCGTAATTCGGGTCCTAAACTCCAAGCAACGTAATAGAAAGGTCCAGGTTAAACTTCCAGCGTCTACGACTTTGTGGAAAAAGGACCCAAAAACCAGAACCTTGCATAAAATGATGAAGGAAGCTCAGTAAGAAGCTGAGAAATTGCGAGAACAGACGATCCGCAAGGAGAGATATGAATAGCTCCAACAGCAACTTCGAGACATCAGTCAGTTTGAGAGCTAGGCCTTTGAAGGATGGCAGAAGGAGCAGGAAAAGGTTGCTAAGGTAACTCGTCGATTAGATAGTGTTGTTAAGCAGATGGACACCGTGTGTTCCTTATACAATGACGTTTTGACTTGTAGGGCCCCTGCTAAAAATTATGCTTTGTTTTTGCTTGAACGATATCTGAGATTAAAAATAAAATCCGTTAGGGCAGGAGCACCTATCCACATCAACACTGTTAATGACTTTATAGACTGTTGCAAGAACTATGGAATTAAAGTTCAAAGGTTATTATGCGAGTTTTACCTGCACAATCCTGTGCTAGACCAGGAAAATGATTTAAATCCTAGCCCTTTTGTTGGCGATATAGAACTCCAAGCCTTTATCTCATTTGGGGTTAATCAGTTGAAGTGGCTCAAAGCTTACAACACCTTCCAGAGACAAGAGAATATCTTAGATTTATGGGTACGAGCTGAACCTAGAGACCAGTGACGCTATGGAGAGAGCATAGGAGTCTGATGAGGATCCCAGGTGTCATTGAGATATTAGGTCCCATGCACGAAGACTTGATCCGAAATAGTCTGTAATATTTCTTGACTGTTAAAGACCTTGCCATCGATGCTGCAAAATTTCGATACCGGACCTCTAACCCAAACATCCAGCTCAGGGAACCCTTCAAATATGAGAATTTTGAGCTAGCTGCAAGCCGATTGAGTCTCTATGGGGAACGGATTCTGCGAGCAGGGCCATCCTGGTTGGGGTATCGATTTCACAGTCCAATTATTTGGCACCCTGCACTCGGATATCAGGCCTTATATGAGATGCCTCCAGATCAAATAGATCAGTTCCTTGACCATCTAGTTTCTCATCACGGTTGTCGGCCTACTCGCGGAATCCCTTCTCCGGCCTATTCTCTCACTGCCTTACATGTCAACTATAACATTTTCATGAGGCCATGAAACAGGGTAAGCAGGGGGGGTGTGTGGAGCACTTGGAAGGTATGCTTTTGACAAGCAATCTAGTGGTTTTTCAAGAATAATTCTAACCTTTTCTGCATTATGAGTTCAAAGAATATAAAGGATTTTGATAAAATGTGCGAAAATAGACAAAGGAAGCTCAAGTGCTGATAATTGACGTTTTCTATGCAGAAAGACGAGGAAATATGGGATTATCGATCAAAAGCAAGGAGCAAAGGGAAAATAACTGTTGTCCCTCCAACAGGGAACCGAATGTGGACGAAATCAAGCAAAATTAGAGCTGAATAGCCCAGGGAAAGAATGCGGGATACCGAGTCGGAGAGCGCAAGAAGGAAAAGAGAAGAATTGAAAGATTAGCGAATCCCTCGGGATCTTTGATCCTGAGGGATCGCTACTTTAACTTATCTTTTTTATTGTCTAGATACCTCTGTCATTTCTGCTATATAAAGGCACCACGCCATTGAGCAAAGGGGACTTTTTTTATGATTTTAAAGTTTCAAGAACAAACTATGATCATTGAGTCTCGCTAAGACCTGATTTTGTATACTTTTGTTGATGCGATTAATATAAAAGTCTTGGTGTTCATCTCATCTCTGCATCTGGAGTAACCTCAAGTAGTTTATCACTGGCAGCTAAGGGCCCGACTCCAAAGGACACTTGCTTTTGTATTATTATATGGTGATTTGTGTGTGGTTTGTTTATTTCTGTTATTTAAGTAATCTGATACATCTTTTATGTGATATACTACACTTCATTATAATTGATATTTGAATGATTTCTTTATCTCATGTTTCTGCACTGTACAATTGGATCTATTTGAATTGCATCTTTTAGTTATCTCTGTGACAGAATGTTGGTATGACTGTTATCGTTATTAGATCCATGTGAAATAGTATTTTTGATACTTGAAAGCAATATTACTTCGTTCAAAAACGTAGTCATATCATTCATTATTCTCAGATTACTATAGTAGTATAGAACATGTACATACGAATGAGGATTGTTGTTCCATCTTATTGCTGTTGTTCCATTTGATTACTGCTATTACTACTGTTCCATTTGATTACTGTTGTTCCTGCTGTTCCATTTTATTACTGCTATTCCATTTGATTACTGTTGTTCCATTTTACTGTTGTTCCATTTCCAGACTACCGTTCCATTTTACTTTCCACTGTTTTATTTACCTGGCTTTGTTGTTTTTGGTGTGAGAGAAGGCCTAAGGCTGTAGTGAGCCTTAACAAGACACTGCTTAGCTCCCAGACCTATAAGTCCATGCTCTAATTTCCTTTCTTCATCAGTTTCTAAAGGGATGCGTTATTGCTTCCGTACCCTTGATCGGTCAACTGCCTTGTGTGATTCGAATCTTTTGGGTTACTTTAGTTTCAGCTTAGCATCTGTTTCCTTTCGAATCATTAGAACACTATACTATTGAGCATTACTCAGACAAATAGCCTCGGATTGAGTTACTCCTTGCAATAACAAAACATTCCCGGATTGACTTATTAATGTGGGATAATTAGAGGTGTGAGAGACCCTAGTTATAGCTCTACACAAGCATGAATGTGGGATCTCATAGAACACAAAAATCAAAACTCATCCAGGGATTCCAGGGATGATCCACCTCAACCCACCAAATAGTGGTTCCATCTCATGGGCAAACATCACAAAATCATCATATGATGGATATCTATCCTAGCCATCGAGGGCTCTAGATCATTTGTTCCAACCAAGGCACTAGTACTAATAACTCAACCCATAGTTGTCACTAGGTTCTAAATCATTTGTCCAACCAAGGTTCCAGGACTAGTAACTCAACCCACCAAGGGCTCCAAACCATTTTTCCAGCCAAGGTTATAAGACTAGAAACTCAACCCAAGTTGTTACAGGGCTCTAGAGTGTTTGTCCAACCAAGGCTCTAGGAACCAGAAACTCAACCCAAGCTAAGGAAACATGAGAACCGGCCAAAATAAGCAATGAAAGTAAACCCACAATGACCATGGCTATCCGAGAAATGTAAAGGCTAGGAAATGCATTGTTATTCCAGGTAATCCTCCATGCTAATGACATATCAGAACTAAGAAACCACATGCATGTGTCATGCATTCCAAAAATACTGAAGGAAATATACATTCAACTCAGTACCTATAAGAAAATATGATGTAGTTAATGATTTGGATGCCTTCCTCCTCTTTCTTCCTCTTCCTTCGTCTTCCTGCTCTAAGAATGCAAGTATGCCATGCCCACCAAGAGTGCTCCAAGAAAAATATAAGTCTTCAAGAGTATGAGAGAGAGAGAGAGAATAGAAGAGAGCTTGAACACTTAGCTGAAAAAAGGTTAACAACTAATACTCTGAAGCCTTTTTATGAATGAGGCCTCTATTTTCTTCATTTTCTATTCTTTTCCTTCAATTTCCCCCTCACATGCAACTTGTTACCTCATTTTTCTCCTAATTTCCATTATTTTCATAAATAAATATGAAAAAAATGCCATTTTTCATTTCCAAATCCTTAACCCTTTCCTTTTCCAATTTCCTTAGCCATAAACAATCACAAGTGATCCCCATCACTAGGATTTTTCCCAACATTCAACTTGGAATGATTGTCCCATCATCCTTGTTATTGTTTTTAACTTTTACTACATGGATTTTCACCACGGTTGTTACAGAACCCTCCCCCTTGGGGGAACACTATCCTCATTTTTCAACAACACCTATAACCACAAAAATATTGCAAGAAAAATGTATAGCCGATGGAGATTTATAACTTAACTCGATGTAGTATTTACAATGATCAACTTATTGAAAGTGAACAAAATGAACAACATAATAACATTACATAATAACAACATACCGCATACTAGAACTTTATAACATAGGGCACTGCAGTATTTACATCCATATATGTGTGTGTGTGTGTGTGTGTACATAAACGAACATCATCAAAACATATACCAAAACATATAGCAAAAATATACCAAAATCACACCAAAATAAAGACCCTAAATTTCATTTCCTCAATTGGAAAACAAGGAAGGATACATAGCCTGCATCTGATCTGTCATATCCCATGTAGCTTCACCAGGCCCAAAGTGCTTCCACTATACCTTAACTTGCTCAATTTCTCCGTTCCGGAGCATCAACACCATTTTCTGCAATATACACTAAGGTTCCACTTGGAATTCTCCATCTAGTCCCACCAATAATGCATACTAGTCAATCACATGATAAAAATCCTTCACATGCTTCTTAAGCAATGACACATCGAAAACATCATGGACTTTCACTGTCGAAGGGATTACAATTCGATAGGTTACTGGACCAACCCTCTCAATGATACTGAAGGGTCCACAAAAAGGTGGTGCTAGCTTGGCACATGATCCAATCCACAAGGAGCTCTTATTCGGTTTGATGAGCAAGAACACATATTCCTTGAACTAGAAATCCATGAATAACTTGTTCCTATATTCATAACTCTTTTGCCTATCCTATGTTGCCATTAGATTCTTCTTGATTACCTACATTTCTTATTCCATGTCTTCCAACATATCTTGTCCAATCAACCTCATGTTAACCATATCACTCTAAGTGATGTGTGTGTTACAACTCTACTCATACAATACCTCAAGGACTCATTCTCAATTATTCCTAATACCCATTATTGTACGCGAACTCTACAAAGGGTAGATACTCTTCCCATTTCTATTGTTGATGCATCCCAGAAATCCTCAACATGTCCTCCAATATCTTGTTGACCCTCTTTGTCTGTCCATCTATCTGTAGTGATAGGCTATGTTGAAGGCCAACTATGTGCTCAAACATGCAAATAACTCCTTCCAAAGCTTGGAACTGAACTTCACATCCCTATATTACATAATATTCTTTAGAACAACATGCAATATAACTACATATATGATGAATAGATGTGCTACATCACTAGCTGAGAATCTAGACTTAACCAGAATGAAGTGTGTAACTTTTTTCAATCTATCCACAATGACCATAATGGAATCATTCTATCTCATTGTCTTTCCCAACCCTATGATGAAGTCCATGGAAATGTCCTCCCATTCCCAATTTGAAATTGTGATCAGTTGTACTAGCCCACCTAGATGCTTACATTATGCTTTCATTCACTGAAAATCCAAATATCTAGCCATGAACTCTACTACATATCTCTTCATATTTGACCAATAATAAAATTTCTTCACTACAATTAATGTATTTTGATAACCTGGGTGACCTGAATAATGTTGGGTTATGTTATATTCTTTCCACATAGTTAACAGGGGGTTTGAGGGGTACCCGTAACCCCACGTTATGGGGTCTAGGGCAGCGCCCCGGAAAATTTTGGTTTTGGACCCTATGTTAGGTTGGGTTGACCCACCTATGGTTTTGTGCATGAGTTTTGCACATGTTTTTTGGACGCGATGGTTTTCGGTCCATGGTATTGGATGCTTCGACATGTATAAATATGTATTGTAACATTGAAAGGAACATAATGAAAAATCACGCTGGTAGTCTCGGTTTTGAGATCCAGTGGGAAATCTCTGTGTATATGTGTTTTATGTGTTATGCTCTCTCATTTTTTATTTTTCTGTGATTTAGAATTTGTATGCAGGTAATTTCTGTATGGGTTTAAAACCTACAAATAAGGTTTCACATGAAACTCCCTCAAGATCACCTTCTTGAGATCACTGTTATCTGGAACATATATCCTATCTTGAAACCTGACCAACCCATATGTTGTAAGACAATAATCCATACCCTGTGTTGTAGCATCCATTGTCCTTCTAATTTTATTTTTACTTTTATTACAAAAATCAGAAAAAATCAAATATTAAGTTGTCGTGAAATAAGGGGAAAAGTAAAAATTTGAAAGAAATAACTTATTTTATTTTATTGATGACTTTTGAATGTGAGAAGCTCGTGAGAAGACCTAAGCGGTTTGCTTGCAAGGCAATAGATCCAAGGGAAATCGCATGGGTAAATAGAATGGAGTTTATTTAAGAAACTAGGCACGATGGTGTATGAAATGTAGTTTAATCCATTGAAGTCTGGATCAATCACAATTGTCCATCGAAAGGGACAAGATCTGATGGATATCATGTTGAAAAGTAATAAGGTTTATTTTTAAAATCAGACTCAATAAGTTTTTAACTGAGAGTTTTATTTCTTATCAAGTCCATGTGGGAGTCAAAGGGTTGCTGAGAAAATGGACGTGATAAGGTTTTCTTCAACAAGTTTAAACTTTCGTTGAATTCCAAATGATCGGACCATCTTTTGGCTGTGTGAATGGATAATGATTGTGCACAACTCAGGAAAACATGATAACTTTATGAACCAGAGTCTAAATGCTTTTTAGTTCCTTGGTTTGCCATATTTCGGTTAAATCAATTGAATTCACTACTTTAGCAAAATAACCAAAGTTAGAGATGAACGACTAAAATTCCAAAGGAAATGATAATTGGTTGGGTTTCTTTATGTCTCTGCCAATCGAAATACTCCCGATACATACGTGGGCCCAAGTCCAAGCATGGAGCTTTGTCAAAATGCAATTTGTTCTATTAAATTAGTTTAACTATTATCAGAACATCTACAGAGAAACTTCATTAATCTGAATAGAAAACAACCATTCTAAATTTTTTTACTATTTCTTTCTTGAGAATGAGGTGTCTTTTACCCTCTCATGCAATATTCTATAGTGATTTTTACTTTAGATGGTTAGTAAATAGTTAAGCATTTTGATAGTTTTGGTGATTACCAATTGTCTCATAATGTATAAAAAGAGGAAAATTTATAGAGAAAGGGTTCAAACTTTGGAGAGCTTGGGGACTAGGCCATTGTATTCTTGATAAAATTGTTTATTAATGAAAGAATCATTAGTTTTCCACACATTGTTGAGTATGATTTTGTGACTTCGCTGTTATGTGTCATCGTATGTTTTCTTCCTTTAAGTATGGTAATGAAGCTACAAGTGTTTATTTTCTTATGTAAATGAAGTTAAAATACCTTAAAACAGCTCTCCTATACTTGAAGTTCCTACCTCTGCAATTCTTCTAAGTTACAGATATTAGTTTTTGTTTAAGACAACATATTATCTTTAACTTCTCCAAATGTCATAGATAATAGATTATGTGTAAAACAACATCTTGTCTCTAACTTCTTCAAGCTTTCTTCATTCATCATTTATATTCAACAATCAAACGTCATTTTAATATTTTCATGTCATCTAAGTATTAAGGGTTAAAAACGAAGTCTTTCAGGTCCTTCATTTGACAATACAACATACAAATAAGTGACAAACAAGTGACAATAATTATAAACAATAATGTCTTAAGCATAATTTACACATAACCAGGAAATTGGTTTCTTAAGTGACAACACCTTGCACACCTACACTTGTACAAGTACCACTATCTATACTTGTACCTACACCTGTTCTTGTACCAACATCCTACTGCAACCTGTTCACAATCTCGATATACCTGACATGCTACTAACCTACCTACAAGATCCTGTCCTATAAGTTCATTCCATAGGAGCTCATAGCTGCCAAGTGATTTACCTTTACCTGTCTCCTACGACCATATGCATCCATCTCCTCTTTACCTTTGATGTACTTGATCTCTAAATCAAACTTGTGATTGTGGCTAACCATTTGGTTTACCTGGCATTCAGATTCAGTTGGTCAAACAAATACCTCAACCCAATGTGATCATTCATAAGTACAAATCTCCTTCCAAGAAGATAATGTCTCTAAATCATCCATGCATGTATGATTGGTTCTAATTACAAATCATGTGTTGCGTAGTTGTGATCATGATCGTTTAGTTTTTGGGAGTCATAGCATAGCACTTGTCCATCCTGCATAAGGACTCCACGAAGCCCTATCTTGCAAGCATATGTGAATACCACAAACTGTTTGTCTGGATCTATAATATATAACACCCGTGCGTGTGTCAACGACTACTTGAGATTCTCAAAGCTAGCCTCACACTCTTCAACCCATTGGAAATTCTTACCCTTCCTTTGCAAAAATGTCATATGATAAGAAATCTATGAGAAGTTCCTGATGATCCCCATATAGTAGCCTGCCAAACCCATGAAGGATATCACCTCATCTACGTTTTTAGGAGTTACCCACTCAATGATGGCTCTTATATTTTCTAGATCTACTGCAATTCCCTCCTCGGAGACAACATACGCCAAATAGTGTTCCTCAGTTTGAAAGAAAATACACTTGTTCGGCATGGCATACAACTAATGCTCTCTCAACAAACTCAAAACTATTGCTAAATGTTCGACATGATTTTCCTCATTTTTAGAATATACCAGTATGTCATTAGTGAACACAATAACAAACTTATCCAAATATGGATGCAACACACTATTCATTAAGAACATAAATCTAGTTGGAGTATTAGTTAAGCCAAATGGAAAAACAACAAACTCATAATGCCCATACCTGATCCAAAATGTAGTCTTGTAAATGTCTTCCTCTTTGATGTGTACCTAATGATATACGAATCTCAAGTCAAACTTGGACAACACTATTGTTCCCTTCAACTGATCAAACAAGTCATCAATCCTCAACAATAAATACATGTTCTTGATGGTCACTTTGTTCAACTACCTGTAGTCAGTGCATAATCTGAGTGTTCCATCTTTCTTGTTTATAAACAATACTGGTGCCCCCCTTGGTGACACACTTGGCGTAATGTATCCCTTGTCCAACATTTCCTTCAATTGCAACTTTAACTCATCGAACTCAGCTTTCCTCATATTGTGAGCTATCCCTAGTACTAACTCAATAGAAAGGTCTACCTCCCTGTGAGGTGGCAACTCTATAATTTCCTCAGGAAATACATCCTTGAACTACTACAAAACTAGTTACCTACTCAACACATCTATATCCTTAACTTCTTTACCCTTATCACTAAAGATGTGCACTGTGAATAGCTTACACCCTTTCTTGTGACTACACTTTGCTTGCATAGTTTTCACCATCCTAATTGATGTATCGTTCTTCTTACCTTATAAGAATATTGGTTCCCCATTATCATCAACAAATTCAATGGATATATCATAACAATCCACCTTAGTTCTGTGAAGATACAACAAGTCCATGCCCAACAAAATATTGTATGAACCCAATGGTAATATATTCAAATATGTTGCCACAAGCATGCCATTCAAGTCAAATGCATAAGCTCTTAGCCAATGATGAACTCGTTTCTTTGTCCCTGTAGCCAACTGCACTAAGTAAGAATACTTTGGATGCAATTCATTACTCAAAGCACATTTATCCACCAAGTTAGGACTAACATAGCTATAACTAGATCTAGGGTCAATCAAAATAGAAATAACTTGAGAAAAAAATCTTACAGTCCATTTGAATGATAGATGCTTTATGCTTTAGCTGTTTGTTATCCAATGCTACATAGATACATCGAATACTTTGAAAAACATGTCAAAAAGTTTGTTCCTCTTGTGCACTATATATCTTAGGCCTATGAGTCTGGTATTATGGAAAATCTCTCCTACGATGAATCCTCTAGAAGTCCAGAACCACACAGGCTCCTTATTTTGTTCCTCAAACCGGTGTCCCTGTCCCTTGTCTGACACATTGAACCTCTTAGGTGTTGTGATAATCTCCTTGTTACCTGTATCTTGAAGCTTTTCTCTCTTTTTATCCCATTCTCCTTTGTTCTTTGCATTACCTCTCCAGTTTCGGTTAGTCTCAGTTCTTCACTTTGATTTTTCATAGCGATTCCTTAGCTTCCGAATGGCCTTTTCAAATGATCTAGGCTCATCGAACTAAATTCTACCCTTAAATGCAACTAGTAACCCACTAATGAACCTTTGAATCTTGGTGTTTTCCTCTGTGAGATAAGGTACATACCTTAGTAACTATAAGAACCTTCTATTGTACTCATCATCTGTCATAGGTCCCATCTTTAGCTGATAAAATTCCTTTACCCTGTCATCAAAATATCTTTCTGATAAATAATTCTTGTTGAATAATCACTCAAACTCACTTCAAGTCAAATCTTCGTCATGAATACATATGACATTCTTTAATCTTCCCACCAAATGTCTGCTTTACCTTTGAATTCAATGTACCTACTCTAGCTTTTATGTTCTCTGAATAGTCATCCAACCTGAAGAATTTCCTCATGCCAAGCAACCGTGCCTCTACATCTTACGGTTTATTCATCTCTCTGTTAAATTTGGTGGTTTTTCCTTCTTAAATTCATCTGGAAAATATCCACTATCACTCCTGTAAGGATGATACCAATGACAATCATAGTGATTATTTGAATTGGAACTAGAAGCATACATATGTCTATGCCCTTTCCTATCCAGAGTATCCAAAAATCTTCCATCTCTCATTGTGTCATATCTATCTGACCTATGACCACGATGTGATAGACTACCATATTCACTGTTAGTTCTATCCTCCTTCTCATAGTCGTTTTGACGTGGTCCTTGTCACTACAAATATGAGAAACTATGAAGTATTATTGCATTTACCTCTGATTGTTTCTCCTATGCCTTTATGACTATGTAATTCTCTGCCTTACAACTCCTTATTTCTTCCCTTAAGTTTTTGGGTGTAACTACGAAATCAGAAGGATTCCTAAAACCATACTGGTCCTCGGATTCATAGAGAGAGTCTTTATAATAAACCATCTTTCTAGCCATTTGATATTTCTTCCTTCGAGGTGTATCATGCTAGCTAAACCAAAGTACCTTAGTATAGCCCGAGGAGGATATCTTGTCCGTGCGATCAAAAAATTAGCATGATACGGGAAAAGCATAATCATGACGACATATAGAAACATAAAACATAAGCATGTGACTATGCAACTGCCATTTTAGCTAGGGTCCAGTCATCAATGCATGACCTCAATAACAACACACACCATGAACTCATGTATGAAAACCACCATCGTTACATCACTATACACTTGACTATATGCAAACATGAACATGCATAAGCGATGCATAACCATTCACACATATGCATAGACACATATGACAAAGCATGAATGAACAATACTTGAAATCAAACCTACAAGAATGACACATGCAAACAATCATACTATAATGTAACCAAACATACTACAACGATGCGTGTAAGAAACATAAATTTACATGTAACTACTTATACACTCACATTGATGCATTTCACAATCACACCTCAAATTTCACATCATGACATCACTGCAACCATGAACAACATCATGCAAATGAAACAATAACATGAAATGCAATGGTGAGAAACACACATATAACTAATATGCATGCATGATTAGCACATTTCCCATCCATTCTGGGGGTTGCACCATGCTCTAATACCACTCTGTAACACCCTCCTCCCACATCTACCCAAGAAATTGGTCAATTGAAATAAACATGCGACGAGAGGCCACTGTGATATAGTTTGACCTCCTAAGTCACATTAAGGAAGTGGAACTAACAGAAACACACAATCAAACATTAATTATCATACACGACCCTCAGGATCCAATCCAATACTTTTGTTAGTTTCCTTGGGGGTCCCACTGACCTTTTGCAAAATTTACGGCTCAGTCTCTCCCATTTTATAGGAATGACTCCGACCAACAACCCAAAGGCACTCTCACAGGCTTGCCTGATAGTGACCAAAGACCAAAACTCTCATTGCTATGCCAACAATTTTAGGATTTGAGCTAATTTTTAAGGCCCAGAGCCCAAGTCACTTCCTAGAATTGAACCATTTATTTATATTATTAAAATAACATGGAAATGATAGAACGAAAGAAAATACTTGTTCAAGACCTTAACTAGACCCCTACTAGCCATGATAGAAATTTCATCAAACACATTGCAAATGTGTAATCTATAGGTGTAATTAACAATTCTGGGCATAGGGGTCTCATTCTTACCTAAGAATCGATACGAACCATTTATGCCTCAAAACATTAACTTCCATTCCATCCGGTAGGTCATAGAGACATTGTTAATTTAGCTACAAGTAAAAACATGAGGAAAGCCATACGTGGATGATCTCATAAACCACGTACATAACCATCATAAGAGGGATAGAAATACTCATGAAAGTACAACCATATATACGACATACAATCCATCAAAATTCTCATTGAAATATAAGGAGAAATAACCTTTCATTAACGATGCATAATCCAAACCTAGGATCAGACTTCCATGTTCCACCTAACCATCGAATGGCTAAGCTAAATCTCTCTTCAGATATTCACCCCTATGCCATATTCCAGGAATGAATCTGGGATGTCATAGAAAACAACAATCAACACTCAATGAGGGCTTCCAAAAGATATCCATCTCAACCCATCAAACTGTTGGGTCCCTATAATAGTAGTGATTACCCCATTACTATTGTAGTTGTCCCTTATTAATATTTTTGTGCCCCTATTGCCCCCATATTGTTATTACTGTGCCCCATAGAATCCCTCTATTGTTATTTTTGTGGCTTTATATTATTATTGTTAGGTCGGTCGGGTTATATTGTGCCTCCTTAGACTCCTATATATAGAAAGGAGGTTTTTTCATTTGTATCATCAAACAATTGTTCATTTATATAATGTAAAGGAGGTTTCCCCCTCGAAGAGGCTGAATTCTAAGGCGTTGGCCTATCTTTTATATATTTTCTTGAGCTGGTTCATAACATTTGGTATGAGAGCTTTGGATTCTAGGGTTTCGCTGCTCCAAACAGGTCATCGTGGCATTTTCGCAATAACATTTTTTCTCCGACGTTTCATAAACTAAAAAAAATAAAAATTTGAGAAGATATCACACTGAATCTCGGTTCCAAATTTCAGAGCGTTTTGCACTATATTTGTGGAGATATGATCTGAGGAAGTTGGTCCTTTTGCAAACTCCTGAATTACATTACAAAAAAGTGACCTAGGGAAAATCATAATAGCTCTTTCTCTGAGAATTGGATTGAAATTTCGTAAGAAGGTGCAGAAACATGACAGACTATAGTTTTGTGTATATATTGTTTAGAGCCAAAATATGAAATAGGGACTCGTGGCACACCTTACAAGTGTGCCCTACTGAACTAGTCCATAATTAGGTCACTGTGGGAGATTTTGCATAACTCTTCCTTGGAGAATCCAAGTTGGATCAGATTGGTGGAATTGGAAAGAGGACATGGAGGGCTATTGCAGGTCACAATTTCAGAACTTGATGATTTGAATGTACAAAGATACATCAGAGGCAATATCGAGCTCCTACATAGTGAAAAAAGGTGTGTAGATTCTTTTAAATTTTTGCTTAAGATTTGTTTGAAATTTATTTTGAAGGAATTCAAAGGGCATAGTAGAGCATTATTATCGGTAACTAATGCCCCGAGGAAAGAAAATGCAAACACCTAGAAAGGAACCTAGAAGCTCTAGCATGACTCATGAAGAAGAGGAAGAAATGCTACATGATATATCAAAATTACAAGAACAAGTGCAACAAGTGTCACTTGCACAAAAAGTAACAGAATCTAAGATGGATTGTTTAAGGAAAGATGTAGAAGCTAAGATGGATGGTTTAAAGAAGGGCATAGAAGCTAAGATGGATGGCATGGATGCTAAGATGAATGGCATGGATGCTAAGATGAATGGCATGGACGCTAAAATTGATGGCATGGATGATAAAATGGAATAATTGACAATAAATATGAATAAGTTGCTACAAGGAATGGTCACTAATGGTGAAAAGGTACTAAAGGAAACTCATGATGAGAACAAAAGAAATGTTAATCATATTCCATAGACTCTAATGTTGGATCGAAGACCCACCATATTCCAAAAATCGATATGAGGAAGTTTGATGGCAAGGATCCCGCAAGATGGACATTACAGATGGAGCAATTTTTCTATCTCAATAATGTGCAAAACACACAAAAGGTATGTATGGCAACTTTATATTTGGAACCAAATCAGTTTGTATGGTATCAATGGCTTTGCTCTCGTAAACAATTATCACTTGGGCAATTTTTACCAAAGAATTGATGGCACATTATGAGGATACAAAAAGCAACGCTTTTTTTAGCCAATTGATAAGTCTCAAACAAAAGGGTTCGATAATGGAGCACATTGAGGAGTTTCAAAAATTGAACATAAGGGTAAAAGATATTCCATAGGAGCATAGGATTGATGTGTTCATAGGGTCTTTAAAGGATAATATCCAACTTGATGTTCGCCTTTGGGAACCTGATTCATTAGAGAAGGCATTCACGTTAGTAAGAAAAATGGAAAGCAAAATTATGCAACCAGGAAGCATACCACTCACAACTATAAAGACGGAAGTGTTGTTGCCCCTAGTCTTCCACAACCTATAAGGTTGACACCACAACAATTGGAAGAAAAAAGAGCAAAAGGGCTTTGTTATAGTTGTGATAGAAAATACACTAAAGGTCATAAGTGTGCTGAGAAGAAATTATTCTACATAGATTGTGAAGAGGAAGAAGAAAAGGAGAAAGAAAGGTCAAAAGAAGAGGATATACTCCAGGAACAAAGACCAGATGAAGAACAAATGAATCCGACCATATCTTGTAATGCATTGGCAAGAATTACCACTCCTCAAACCATCAAGATAGAATGACAAATCAAGAAGAAAAAGGTAATAATGTTGATTGATTTAGGAAGCACCCACAATTTTATTCATTGTAAGGTAGCAAAAGAATTGAATTGCTCCCTATATCCAGCACCAAAGTGTCAAGTGATGATTGCAAATGAAGAAACAATAAATTGCTCTCAAAAATGCCATAATATCAAGCTATCTATGGGAGAATATGTATTGACTAGCCCAATGCTTTCCATTCCAATGGGAGTTGTTGATGTGGTACTAGGAGTCCAATGGCTACAATCCTTGGGTACAATAGCTTTTAATTTTCAAGAACATTTCATCAAATTTTCTACGGAAGGAAAGGAAGTTGAATTAAGGGGTATTGCAGGGAAACGGAAAGATAATCAACTCTAACGGTATGACAAAGCTTCTAAAAAAGGAACAAAGGGTGTAATTGCACAATTATGTTCGCTAGAGGTTTCCACATTAGAATCATCTATTTCTCCAGATCTCCAAAAAGTACTGGACAATCATTCCAAGGTATTGGAGACTCCCAAAGGTCTCCCACCTATGCATGATCATGATCATGCTATTCATCTAATTCCAGGAAGTGTTCCTCCAAACATCAGGCCGTACAAATATCCCTATGTCCAAAAGAGCAAAATTGAACGTATTGTTGCAGAAATGCTAAAGGCTGGTATAATTCAACCGAGTCGAATTTCTTTCTCTACTCTAGTAGTATTGGTGCATAAGAAGGATGGATCACGGTGTATGAGTTCACATTATAGGCATATCAACAAGCTCACTATGAAAGATAAGTTTCCCATTCCTTTCATTAATGAATTACTGGATGAATTGCATGGATCAATTTACTTCACCAAGTTGGATCTTTGCTCAGGATATTATTAAATCAGAATGAACACTGAAGACATTCCAAAAACAACATTTAGAACTCATGAGGGTCATTATGAATTTTTGGTCATGCATTTTGGCCTTACCAATGCACCTTCAACATTTCAAGGTTTGATGGATTCAATTTTCAAACCATTCCTTAGAAAATTTGTGTTAGTATTTTTTGATGATATACTAATCTACAGCAAGTCTTGGAAGGATCATGTTGAACATGTTGACCGGGTGCTACAACTATTGGAGGAGAAACAATTATATGCAAAAAGATACAAATGTTTCTTTGGAGTACAAGAGGTGGAATATCTAGGTCATATTGTATCTCATGAAGGAGTTAAGGTAGACCCTAGCAAAATTAAAGCATTAAGGAATGGAAAATCCCCACATCCATAAAGCATCAACGAGGATTTCTCGGGTTGACAGGGTATTATCGCAAGTTTGTTAAGAATTATGGGAGAATAGCAGCACCTCTAACAACATTATTGAAGAAAGATGCATTTTCATGGACTCCAGAAGCAACAAGGCCTTTGAACATCTTAAAGAGGCAA
>APFE031359301.1:32204-63108 GCA_000404065.3 Pinus taeda
AAATTCCCACTATATAGAACATTAGGTTATAAACTATGTATTTAACATGAATTTATTTTCCAGAAAGTTCAACACAACATAGGATCGAGAATATTAAAAGTATATTAAATTTAATATTGTTTTCCCTCTATCCACGGGATCTTGGATAGATGGTGACCAGGTGCTCTATTAAGGCACTCCCTGATGTGAAGTCATCGGTTCAATTCTGCTCCCCGATCAAAGTGATATGTTGGACATGATGAAGATGTAATCCTACCAAACTTACAAAAATAAAAATAAAAATGTTTTCCCTTTCAAAACATTGAATTCTTGTCTTTACATCTCTATTAAATATGTGATGAAACCTCAACACTCCTTCCATGTTACAAAAAATTTATGCCTACACATTTTACATTCAACCATTAAAAAAATATTACAAATTTAATGGAAGCAAATCTTAAATATATATATTTAGTAAGTTTTGAATATAAAAATATTATGTCTAATTTAAATATATAAGTTTAAATAATATACATTATACATAATAATAATATATATTACATATATATTAAACTTTATATATTACATATATTATATATATATATTAAAGCTTCACCAACCTGGTAGATTATGTTTTTTGGGCCAATGGGAAGGTAGTTAAAAAGGAACAAGACGAGATCCAAAATAATTCTAACTATTATAGAGACAAGAATGTGTGTTGCCACTTTTAAGCATGGTTTCGAATAAGGTTGGTGAGAAGCACAGGTCAGAGCTTCCATACTTGTAACTTCTGGTCCTAGCACGTCAAAAATAGTAGCACTTGAACTCATAGCTTTGGCAGGGTCATTGCCAAGCATTCTTTAATGAATAGCTCTCGGGTTTCTTTTAAAAAATCACAAATGAGTGGCGTGACAAAAATTCTTACCAGAATGCTCAAGACTCATATGCGTCAATTCTTAGAATGACAAGTGTTCTCTATTGGACCAGCATGCTCAATGCTCAATTTATAGGAGGATTTGAATTCAAATCCAACCATTCCCCCAAGTTTTGATAATAAATTCTACTTTGGCAACATATTTTCAAAGATTTTTTCTTTAATTGCTATCTCCCCGTTCCTCTCAATCACTTTCCGGCCATCAAATCATGAATAGTAATTTCAACGGTCATTTTCTTGTTGATCTGCGTGGCACCTTCATTCATAGCGCAACGTCCTTAGCGCAGCTTCAACTAGTACACCCTCATCAGTTTTTGTGCAGCTTGATCGCTACCTTGTTGTCCAAACTAGGTAGTGTAGTTTATAGTCCCATGCTCCCTTGCAACTGCCTGGAGCACTAAGCCTATCCTGCTGCCATATATTCATTGCGCAAGATCCCCCGTATATAGATTCAACCTGCTTCCATTCACTTTTCTCGAGAAGGGCTCCCCATTCAACTTCGTGCGTTGAACTATGCCACCATCTGTAATTTCCTTGGCAGTATATGGTCCTAACCAATGCATCTGAAATTTACCCAGAAATTTAGTGAACTTACTATGATATAACAACACAAGATCATTTACCTTGATTGTGTGAAGCTTGATATGGCGATTGTGCCATGATTTTTCGCATTCCTTCTATACAGGTTGGTGGAATCCTACCAAAAGTAGATCCTCCTCTAGCTCCATGAGCTACGTGAGTTATTCTTCCATGGCCTCGTGATCTGCCATATCTGTCAAAGCTCTTATGCACGGACTAGGCACAATATATTTCATAGGCATTACTACTTTGACCCCATAGACTAATCTTAATGGCGTATGCCATGTCAACTTCTTACAAGTTGTCTTATAGGCCCATAACATAACAAGTACACGCAAATCCAAATTATTCCGCTGCGTGTTACAGATCTTTGTCAGTGTGTTCTCGAAAATTTTGTTAAAACCATCAACAATCCCATTTTCCTGCGGGTGATATGGTGTACTCTTCTAATGCTAGACCTGGAATTCCTCTATCGACGCGCTAATTGTTTCATTCAGAAAGTATGTACCCATGTCACTCATCAAAATTTTCAGGCATCCAAGCCTTGTTAAGACATGTTTAAACAAGAATTTTGTTGGCATAGCCCCTGTACAGTGTTTTACTGGTTGTGCTTCTGCCCACCTAGTTAAATATTTTGTCACAATGATAATGTAGCACGCATCCGTTTTCCTTCTAGGGGGTCGAATTGGTCTGATAAAATCAATTGCCCACTTCTCAAAAGCTTGTCAAGAGACCTAAGGATGTAGCAGTAGGTCATCCCTTCACGGCAGTTTGCCAGTCCTTTAACATTCATCACACGCCTTACAATATGCTTCAGAATCCTTGTGCAATGTTGGCCACCATAAACCTACGCGCAAAATCATATATGTGGCTTCTTTTCCTGCATAATGGCCTCCTACATCTCCTCCATGAGCCTCAGTGAGGATACTATCATGCTCAAAGTCTAGAACATATCTCTGCAATATTTCATCTGCACCCATTTTGACCAAATGTCCTGCAATGATCGAAAAATCAGTTGCACACACTACTAATTATTTCTTTTGCTGACTTGTATATACTTTAGGTGCCATCCCTATAATTAAGAAGTGAATAATATCAACAAAATGGTTATCAGCTACACGTACCACAAAGAGCTGCATATCGGGCAACCCTTCCTCCAAATTACTAGGTTCTTCACCTGTTTCAATTCGCGACAAATGGTCAGGTCCATCATTCAATCTCCTCAGATTCACAATGACTTGAAATTCATACTCCTGAATAATAACAACCATATACAAATCTCCCCCCCCCCCCCCCGCAACACAAGCTTGTTGACCAGGTAGTTTAAGGCAAAATGATCTATATACATCCCGAAATGTCCTCCCAATAGATAATGCCTAAATTTTTACAGCATGTAGACCATGGCCAACCTTTCGCACTCAATCGTTGAATAATTTTTCTTAGCCTTAGATAACTTCCTACTTGTGAATGCTATGGGATGGTCTAGTTCTCCCTCCCCTGCCTATGTGAGTACTACGCCCAACACAATGCAAGAAGCATCCACATGTACATGAAACTCCTTTTTCCAATTGGGAAATACCAAGATTGGCACAGTTACTATTTTTTTTTCAACACATCTAAGATGCACTGACATTCTTTATCCCAACAGAATCTCACATCATTCTTGAGCAGTTTTTCCATGGGCGCAGTAATTTGAGCATAAGCCTTGATGAATTTTATATAGTATCCTACGTGTCCAATGTCACGTGCAGCTACTTGACATTTTTAGGGACCTCCAAATTCACAATCACCACAATATTTGCAGGGTCCACCATAAAATTGTGCTTGCACACAACATGACCCAACAAAATCCCAAAAGGAACACATAATATACATATTTTCAAATTTAGTGCTATTTGGTACCTTCAACATGTATCCAACATAAGGGGCAGACTTGCTACGTGGCGCTTCACCAAGACAAACACTGTCAAATCATCAAAGTACACTTCAGAAACTTATGAATGAATTCGTTGAACACTGTTATGGCTATGCAAGAAAATATTACAAGTGCATTCTTCAATCCAAACTGCATAACAATGTACTGAAGGCAACCCCACTCTATCTCGAAGGTCGTTTTGCCTCTATCCTCTAGGGCAATCGTAATTCAATGATACCCAGAAAATTCATCAGTAAAGGAATAGGCCTCCTTCCCTCCAACATTTTCTAACACTTCATCTGTAAATGGCGTCAGAAACGGATCATGAACACAGACATCATTAAGCTTCCGCAGATCTACGTAAATCCTTATTTTGCCCTTTTACTTCTTCTCTTGGACCACCATTGGGCTCACCAAATTAGAATCTTCAATAGGTTCGATAATGTCTGCCTCCAACATTTTATCGAGCTCTTGGCAAACCTTTTCCTTATACTTAGGGTTAAGGCGATAAGGCCTTTGTTTAACAGGCTTCACGTCCGGCTTCAATGTGATCTTCATAACACCCAAATCACCAAGTATGCCCTTTAAATCCAAACATTTGGTGGGGAAGAGATCCTGGTACTCGCGAAGTAATTCAACAACTTTTTCTATTGTAGTGTTGTCCCAATAGTCTCCAATCTTCGTGAACTTTAGTTCTTCTTCAATGCCAATGTTTACTTGATTCATTTCCAAAGGTGTGGAGATGTTTGTTTTCTCTACTTGTGGGCCTTCGACCTTGCGATGCCCTTCTGTCTCCAGAATATTGATATTCCTCGGGTCTTCTTCCTCCCCTTCAGTGGTTATATTATAGCATTCCAATGTGTGGCATAGCTGGGTGCTCCAATCTAGTTCGGTCCATTCCATAGGTTCCTTCGGTGTTCTAAAGATAACTACTTTAATTTCTTGTAGCACTTCATTGATGCTTGCAAATCCATCCTCAAAGTTGAAATCCAATACAAATCCCTCCTTCAATACATCCCATTCTGCAATGTCATGGCGATCTCTGTTTCAAGGTACCAGTTCATGAGGATTGCATCCAATGTATGACAAAATATGTGTACCCATTATCGCTGCGGTTTTGTCCCCCATGCCTTAGTCCATTGTGCCAGGTGATCGTGCAGATCATCCTTCCCATTGTACTTCTTAGTCATTCTAGGATTAACATACCCAAATCGTATCTTCATCATTCTCTTGTTATCTCACCATACAACAAAGATATCCTTATGCATACCCCACCATCGTGCAGGCGTAGCGTGTAGCATCAACTCCAATTCTTGAAAGCGGTGGTACTCAAGGACTTCACACTCAAATTCATCTAAAATTAGATATATGTTAGTTAAACCATCATAATAAGGTAACTTTCTTACCTCCGATGAAACATAGTGCAGTGACTTGGTCATCATATTGCATCGCAATGTAGAAACTTCATGTAAGTGATTTTGCCAATGCTCTAATTCCTCGTCTAAATCAGGAGTGCAGGAACTCTCCTAGTCCCATGCAATATGTCCATCTTCTATTGGATTGATCCAATCCTAATATTGCATTGTTATCTTATAGAGTTGATCTAGCCCATCGTCACTTTCCATGTAATCGTAGACTGGTTCAGTATAGAGCTCCCCTTCTGCAGGATCTAGTGGCACTTTAACCCTAAGTGAATTTCTTTCAAATGACATTGTCATCTTCTTCAGATTAATTATCCCATTCACATCAATAGCCCAGTCAATTCCTAGGAGCATAGGGTAGGAATTAATGTCATCGAAAATTTCTATAACTTCAAAGTCGCTAGTGCACTCACACCCTCAATATCAACTGTTACGCCATATAAGCACCCCATGAGAATGATCTTCTGTTGATTCTTCATCCTGATCTGAATTGGAGACCACTGCAGCACAAGCCTCCCCATCCTTTCCCATTTTTGTTTTGATAGGACATCCGCATCGGACCCCAAATCCAACATGACGTGGTCCATTTCATAATCACCTATTTGTGCTGTTAGTTGTATCTCTCACCCTGTGCATTCCTTATTCCTACCAATGTTTCTGACCACGCCCTACTCCGAAGGAGTCTTTTCCTTATTAGTGCACTTTTCCATTAGGTCCTACAATCCTTGCACAACCTTCTTATCATGCAACAAATTTATGCAGGTCTCCAAAAAGGTAGTGAGTATAGAAGGATCAACCTCCATTGGCACACTGGTTTCTTGCATCTTGTCCTGGCTTCGTGAGGTGGAGGCCTCAACAAATCTCTTCTTGGCTTCCATGAATGTTTCCTTAGCATGATTAAGATCAAAGCCAGATCCTTTCTCCAGATCTTTGCAGACCCATCTGTCTTCTTGAGGCTGCTTACCCTTCTTTGCGCTAGTCGTCATACCACTTCTTAGTACAATATTAATACTCTGGTCCTCCTCGCAGGGTTCAACCCTCATCATTTGTAAATTTTGCATAGGCTACTGGGGCTACAGTTTCTTCTCTTGCATCTTGGCTGTTGACACTAAGTATTCTTCTATGGCATGGTCGAAATGTCTGCAGTATTGACATGAAGCGTGTGTTGGATTCGGGTAATCTCATGCAAAATGCCCCAGTTGTCCATAGTTTTAGCAAATAATTTGACCACGATCTCGACCAGGTCCTCCTCCTTGGCCTCGTCCTTGGCCCTGAAAATCCTCGTGCACTCCTCCTGCGCCTTGATCTGGAGGCCAAGTTTCTGCTTGCATACAGTAAGTATGGGTTCTTTCCATCATCAGCTCATAGCTCTGATAGTTGCGCTCATCATGGCCCACAGATTTATAGAAATTATAGAAAAACTACTGAGGTGTATGAATGAACTTCTGAAGCACATGGTAGTTATTCGTCGCATGTTGCACAATGACTTGAAAAATGGTGCACCATAGTGCATCTCCCGTGCTTGAACTGGCTGAGGCTTCTAGCTTTAAGGGGGCTAGTCCCCCCCCCCCCCCATAAGATAGTTCGCATATACCTGGAAGTGATATTTATCATGCCTATGGCCCTTGCACTTCAAGCACCACACCTTTGTGTTCACTTCTATCTTAGTTTCCTTTTCTTTCTTCAAAATTTGTAACTCTAGATGTAGGCTTGCTAACTGTGACTGGATCTGTTGTACCCCTAGATTCGTATCATGAATAGGTGATGCATGTAGCCTCATCATGATCTCCAAGGCTTCTTCCTGTGTTGCGATCTTTTGCTGTGGCAGAGAAATTCTCAAATAGGGCAACAATGACATGATGAATTAGTTGCGATGCTAGATATCTAAGATTTTCATGTTAGCCTGTTTGATTTGGCACTTCAGCCTCTGATCAATGTCCCAAGCTGTCTCCTCAACCTTCATCATAATTTCTTTAAATTCAATTACTGAACACATATTTCATTAAAATTGGAAAAATTATATTACAAGAACATTGCTAGAATTGAGTTTTATGGGTACTTTGAAATTCTAGATTGACTCTTTAATTCCAAATTTAATGAAATATGTGTTACTGACTGCACCTCAGATTTAGTCTTACTAAACTCTTTGTTCAAATTTGTCTGAGTTTCTGCTAGCGATGCAGGAGGATTGTCAGCACAATACTTAATGTACCAAGTTAGCGTGTGATCCTGCAAGGTAGTAACCAACTATTCCTTCTTTATATTATCATCAGTGATTTGTTGCGTTGTCCATACATCATTCACAACAAACCAGAACTTCTATGGATCTTCACTCCCTATGCCCTTGAAGATTGGCATCCTCATTGCGTTCGCCATGTTGAATGGTGGTGCTGGAGATGGAGGTGTGGACAAAGGTGTATGTGGTGGAGGTGAAGGTGGAGGTAGAGTGGATGGATGATGTGTCCTAGGAATACCTTGAGTTATTAGCTGAACAACACTTTGCAGCGTAGTCTACACGCCCCTTTGTCGACACTTGAAGGTGGTCCAATCAATGGGCTACATTCTGGTCCTGATTCTACACAATTTCTAAAGAATCTTCCACTTCACGTAGCTCCGAACATTAAGGTAATGGCATTGCCCGCTTTTCACATAATAGCATTTTAATCCATGTATTCAATGACCTTAATTACTTACCTCGCATCCCTTGAAGAATTTTCACTCTGCTTTGCTATAGATAACTGAGATGCCAACTGCAAATTCCATAACAAATCATCCTAGAATTCAATTAAGCTAATGATCGACAGCTCGCACATTCTTGTTTTCAGAGGCTTAGTCGTCGCACCAATTCTAGAGTCCACACTATAGGACTATCGAGCTTCCACCTTCCTTGACTATCTGTCATTTTATTTAACCACTCGTACAATTTAATTGGGAAGGTGCTGAAGAAGATTTTGTGTATCTCTGTATATAGATATATATTCAACCAATCCTCCTTTGATAGGTGTGGATTCCTGTTTTCTTGAGCCACGAACTCATGAATCTTTCGATCCAACCACTTTTCAATTTCTTCTTTGTCAGATTCCAATGATGCAACATCACACATCTCTTTTAAGAAGATCCCAGTCTCAGCAATGGAACCATTTGTTGGCTTAGGGGGTCCTGACCCAGGTTCAAAGTTAGTTATGCCAACCAAAAAAACTCTTCACTACTAGCCCTTTCGGAAAGAACCCATAGCATAGGCTACAGTCTCACCTGAAGCAGTATTGGGGGATGCAAGAACCAAGTTTCTGCATCCAGATACTAGTGTGATTTCCTTTAATGCCTTGGATTTTCCTTCACACATATCACTACACGTCTAAGGATTTTTACTATAACTAAGTTAAAGCTACCTTCTGACCTTGGTGAAGGTCCACGATCAGTGTTTGTGGACCTTAAACAGTCGATTTACCTACTTTTGCACATCAAAAAGTAACCCTATATTGGATTTCGTGTAGATCTACTTAATTATTAAAACACATATGAGAAATGGCCTATAACTTCGCAGAATTGGCTAAGCATTCATTGCATACATTATTAAGATAGATTCAGTAAATTTGTGTAGCATTCAATCATTATTTCATAAAACATATCATTAATGGAAAACATATAATATAAACAAATACAATGGAAATACTTAATAATTCTTGAGAAAACAATGTTTATTGATCTTCAATTCATTGATTACAGACTCTTCTTACCCTGTGCACAGAGCTACAGGGGTCCGCGCACTCACTTACAGACTCTACCCAGGCCTCTTGCACACTCAACTGCAGGAGCCTTCCCTTATCTATCTACGCATAGGAAGCAGAGCCTTCCTGTCTTAGCTCTTGCCCAAGACAACAAAACTCTCCAATGACCTCAATTCTCTATCAAAACATACTTCTAAGACTTGCTAAGACTCAACTATTTATAGACTTTTCAATACAATTCCATGGTCCACGGACCATAGGTGAATCTCAAAACCGACTCAAAACTTTACCTAAAACATGGGGCTAAGCCCCTTTGACTCTTATTCATCTACATGCTCCACATCCACATATCACGGAGACTTTACATCTTTTACAAAATTCTTTACAAAAATTGACTAGTTTAACTCAATTCTACCCCTAGGGACCCCATCCCAACAACTACTTCTAGGCCTTTGAGAAGAGAAACACATTTTTCTTTTTAGACAATGCCACTTCTAGGCATTTAAGAATACAAACACCTTCTGCTTTATTATTGGTTTCCTTTTGTAGATGTAAGAAGTAGAAAAAACCCATAACAAATATGTTACGATGGTCCCAAATGACTCCACTTACTTTACATGTTACAATGGTCTCATAAGAGTCCACTTGCTTTAGCTTCACTTGGTTACCTTTAGTTGCTCTTCCAAACTTCAGCCTAAACCACCCCACCTCCGACTTGATTCATGGATGAGGATTTCTGACCTGCCTTTTCCTAGAATGTGGGTTGTTAAGATTGAACTCAAGCTTCAAATCATTTAATATTTTAACCAACTTGATGAATGGGATAGATTTGAGGCCTTCCAGCCCATGTTAACTGATTTCCTAATAGATTTGAGAGCTTTTAACCAGAATTTCTTGAGGCTCTAGGATTTTTCTTCAAGGTTACTCAAGTTTCTTTCTTTCCAAAGGGACCTCATTATAAAATGTTAATTCCCAAAATTTTGAAAGAGAATGGATTTTCCATGTGTCATTCCCGTGGAATAAAAAATGGAACTTGGCATTTGCTTGCATTTTTTTCTTTGACAAAGTATCCTCTCATAGTTTGCAGTCTTTCTAATCTATTTCACGATTTAAGAGAATGTGGTCATATAGTTGGACTTCTTATTCACCGCCAATGACACATATATTATATGTTGATTGAAATTGATGGTTGGTTGCTTTTAGACTTGTTTTCCATGATCTAGACTCATTACCTTTAGCTTATTGTTGTTAAACAATTCTTAATTCAAATTCTACCAATACTATTAGGGCGGGACATAATTATAAGGCTTGCCTCATTCACTACCTTACTCTACAATAGGAGATTCGAGGTCAATTTATGTTTCCCCCAATAAAGTCTCATAGATAAATATTTTGACTTATCATATTGATTCACATTTATCCTTATAAACTCTCTAGTATATTATTCCTTTACTTATGGCAAAAATTGAGATTTCCCTAGATTTGAGAGAATGTAAATTCCTCTCATAGAGGCTCTCAGTGTTTGTGATCCCTTCAAGGCTCTGAGTGTTCATGATCCCTTTCATGGGAGAATAACTATTAGGAAAGTCACTATCCTAATACTATTCCTTTACTTATAACAGAAATTGAGATTTCCCTAGCTTCGAGAGAATGCAAATTCCTTTTAGACAAGCGCAAGTGTTCATGAACCCCTTCATGGGAGAAAAACTCATGGAAATCCAATGTTTTCTTGTAAGGTAAGGGGGTTGAACTGTTATTCTTTTAAATGTCCTTTTTCCTTATCTCCCCCTTGTTGGTTCTTAGAATTCCCTAGTAACCAACGACCACCCCAGAAGACATTCACCAAGGATTCCAAGAATCCTCCCACTCTAGGTGTCAGGGATTAGCCTCCCTTTCACCACAGTGGGTATTCTCTAGTAGTAATGTTGATTAAATAAATGTTCTTTAAAAGAAAAATGATTAGGTCATATTAATGATAATGAGATTTTTATAAATAATGTTTTTACGAAAAGATAGCTGGTAGGCACATAACACGAGACTTATTAAATTAAGATATCATTAATGACTAAATAAAGTTTAAATTAATATATCATAACTCACACACAACGTTAGGGTTAGTACAAGTGGAAATTAAAATAAAATCAAAAGGAAGAAATTATAAAAATTTTTAAATTAAATAAAGTTTAATTGAAATGTTATAGTTGAAACAATATGGCATCAAGTGTTATTATTATTCGTTCCACAACAAAACAATTAAATTATTTCAGCTAATTTTCCCAAACAGTAAATATGGGAGGAAAAACTAAACCAATTTTAATGTGTGGGAGATTTAACAATATGATCATGTCAAGGCATTTCTAATCACCACATATTAACATCGCAAAAAAGCAATGAAGAACAAGAAATAAATTTAAAAAGAGAATAAAATAGGAGGACTCGTTGTATGGGATTTAAATTTATTGTGCAAACAAAACTCGAGATAACATGTATCATTTTAGACTTCAATTTTCAACAAATAAACTTAATTATGATTCAAAAAAATTTAAATATCGTGTATTTGAAGGTATCAAAATCATTTATGCATTCAGGACTATTGTATAATCAAGTTATATCAATAATTTGTACAATGAACTAGTAAATAAAACCTCACATAAAAAGAACAAATAAAAAGAGAAGAAATAATATATATTATTAGTAAAAATCCTCATAGTCACAATGAGCAACATCATTATAGCAAGTACATGATGGTTGTATAAATAATAAGTCTTCATCTCCAGCCCATCATCCTTCAATATGCCAAAAACACCTTGAAAGAAAACCCTTACATTTTATTTTATATTTATGGGAATTAGTGTCCCACATTTCGTTCGTGTAACATCCCAAAATAAAGTTACATTAATAACAATAGTTATCTCTAAATGAAATATATATTTAATCTTTTAAATGAACTTCCACTCACATCTCTTATATAATAAGTCTCTTAAATAGTTTTCCCCCATTAAAAAATAAAATATATGAATTAGTTCTCTAATATAAAACATAATAATAAATGAAATTAAAATATAAACTCACCCTTCTCCCTATAAAATTATTTCACGTAGTTTTATAAAATAAATTTTATTTTATTTTATTATAAAAATTCCCACTATATAAAATATTAGGTTATAAATTATGTATTTAACATGAATTTATTTTCTAGAAAGTTCAACACAATATAGGATCCAAAATATTAAAAGTATATTAAATTTAATATTGTTTTCCCTTTGTCCACGGAGTCTTGGATAGACGGTGATCAAGTGCTCTATTAAGGCACTCGTTGATGTGAAGTCACCGGTTCAATTCCGCTCCTAGATAAAGGTGATATGTTGGACATGATGAAGATGTAGTCCTACCAAACCTACAAAAATAAAAAAAATAAAATTTCCCTTTCAAAAATGAATTCTTGTCTTTACATCTCTATTAAATATGTAATAAAACCTCAACACTCATTCCATACTACAAATGAATTTATGCCTACACATTCTACATTCAACCATTAAAAAAATATTACAAGTTTAAATTGAAACAAATCTTCAATATATATGTATGTTAAGTTTTGAATATAAAATATAAACTTAATTATATGTTAACTTTTAAATATCATTAACAATATAATCTTATATAAAACTTAATAATATATGAATAAACATACTTAATAGAAAATTAAGTTCAAATATGTATATTATATAAATTTAATAATAAATTAAAATTTTAACTCAAACAAAGTATATAAAACTTTACTACATAAACCCTTTTTAAATATGTAAGTTTAAAATAATATACATTATATTGAAACTTAAAACCACAATAATTAATATATATTAAACTATAATATAATATTAAAGCTTCACAAAACCTGTAAGATTATGTTTTTCGGGCCAATGAGAAGAGGTATAAAAGGAACAAGACGATATCCAAAATAATCCTAACAAAAATGTGTGTTGCCACCTTTAACCATGGTTTCGAATAAGGTTGGTGAGAAGCATACGTTGGTAGGTAAATAATGAGGTATGTTGGTAGGTAAATAAGGTAGCTTAGATATGTAAATTATTTAATATTTTAATAATTATAAATATTATAACTATATAGTTGAGTGGGGCCTAAGGTTAAAACAATGTGTTCTCCTAAGAGATCCACAGTTCAAAACCAGAGGGTAGAGTATGTATGCCTTCGTAAACTTAGCTGTCAAATCGCTCGCGGAGGTGGGTCCTTGTCCCACAAAAAAGGGGTCTCATACACCAATTTGGTGTCTGGCTTTGCTATGACCTTAAAATGGATATTATTTTATTATTATTATTATTATATTATATATATATATATATATATATTTGTTATTTATTTTATTTTATTTCGTAATATTTTATTTTTTTGATATATAAAGTTGTTGTTATTTAATTTTAATTTTTTTATTTCATAATTACATAAATGAATAAACTTAACTTATGTTGGTAAGGTTTTTTTTTGTTTTTTTTTCATTATTAATTTAGGATTAAATTTTTTATTATTTTAATTTAATGTAATAATGATTTTTTTATAAGTTTTAATGTGGGGAAATTTGAGCAAGCAATTTTTTATCTGAAAATATAAGAGGAAGTTATATGCCGAGGGAGGCATAAGGGGAACTGAAAAGAGAATCAAGTTCAAATTGGGGTCATATTAAGCACTAACATGCTTAAAATAAGAAAATTTCTTTAATCATTTTCTTATCTTTTAATTTATCCTAGAATAAATAATAAAATATGTTAACAAGGCCACAACTCTTCCTCTAGGCTAGAAGATTTTCTCCTTGGGATATTTTATGAATTTGAATAATGTGTTGGATGCCTCCTTGACATAACTATCTTCTTGGAATCATGGATCTCATACGGATTAGTGCAAAGATAGGCCAAGGGTTATTAAAACAACATTATCAAACTAGGGTGTTTCCCCAATAAGGAAACCTGATAAAAAACTTTTAAGAGATAGCTCAGGCACATGAAATCAGGTGAGGTTCCCTTGTAATGTGTGGTAACAATAGTAGCTACTTTCTAATTGCTCTCACAGAGTTAGTAGGTGCTTCTTCTATGTTGTGCACTTCAATGGTCTTTGGAAAGTGGGTTGGCTAGTCGCTCCTCAAAATAACACCCTCTATTAATAATGGATATGAATTTAAATATGTGCAATGTAACAACCCCACAACCATACTCATAAAGGTTTGTTTCTCTTTTAAGGTGGTTTGATCATGTTAATTGTATTTTTGGACAATATTTCCCCATTTCTTTAAGAGTGTCACCATCCTTATCCATAAAAAACTTCATGAAAGCAATAAGTTGGCTTATCTTTAACTATGTCAAGGGGTTCAAATTAATGGAGAATCCTAAGAGAAAATGACTTGGATTTTTCTTAACCCATCTTTACCAACAACCCTTGAAAATTAGCACTAAATTGATGGGGCCCACTTGTGCCAAATTTCCTCTACTACCTTGAGTGATTTTGAAATAATCCCTTAAACATCATCATTTATCCTTTACCATGTTGAGTGTTTATATATGTTCAAGTTCCTATATCATCCTTTTTGGAGCACTCTTCATATTTTGCTTTAGTTCCTCCTTCTACCAAGCATTTCAATCTTGTTGGATATACTTCTCTATCATATCCACAATGCCTGTCTGGTGCATGTTGCGATTTGAGATTTTTATTTCTATGTGCATGCTTCTTTGGATTGTATACTAGTACCATAGGTGCTAAATAATGTGTAATCTAAGACATTTTCATTATAATCAGAGATGAGGAAAAGAAAATCTCTCTCAAAGGATACACCTCCAGATCAAAAGCATTATATCCATAAATAAGAAGAGCTCACTCCTACAAATAACTACAATCTATTGTTTCCTTTAAGCTTGGAATATGTCTCCTCACTGCATTGTTGATTATTACAAACCTCCATGTCATGCTATACAATATACTCTCAAAGATCCATTTACTTCCAATGTATCCCTTCTTTATTAAATATGGAAATATAGACTTTTATTGTTATATGGTGATGAAACATTCTGAACCAATTCATCTTCCTCCACAACAAGCATACATAATATGTGTCTCGCTGCAAAGTGGAATCTTATGCATTAATTTAAGTCAAACACCATATTCTTAAGGGATTTATCCTTTTCCATAGCTTTGGTTGGGCTAAAATTGTTTATTGTTGAAATCCCTATATTTGTCCGTGTGGTTGAAACCTTCTCAAATATGAACTATTGTTGACCACGATTCCACCAAAAGTCCCAAAACAAAGTTTATTTCTATTGATAATTTTGTCTCAAGTCCGTTGAAGAATTTATATTATTGTTGTTGCAAGTACGCCATGAAATAGGGTCAAATATAGTTTCCAAACTTTCCTTTTTCACATGATGCCTAAAAAATTCCAATAATAACTAAACAGGGGACACCCTTTCTATTGCTAAACAAGATTGAATATAAGTTTTCAATGTGTGCCACTGCCACTTTCTAGAGAACATGATTCTACATGATCAAGATGAGATTAGCAATATGAGCAATAAGGGAAGTGGTTAGCATTCCAAGTGAAAATAATGCCTTAGTGTTGGAGATATGTTTCATTCTTATCTGATTTAAGCAACACGTACATTTATTTTTTTTCCTAAAAACAATGCCATTCATCACCGATGCAAAAAGCAATAGATTTCTCTACTTATCTAGATAATCATCTCATACTTTTTTCCATTACCAATGTATTCACCATACCACACATAGACTTAGTAAATTGATCCATTTCTTCGCACTCCACATATCTCTGTGGAGGTCAAATTAACCCTTGAAACGATATAGTGTTGATCTAACCTCAAAAATGGAAAAATTAAGCACATTACCTATGGTTGTTGGTTCTCCTACATCTATTGTTCATGAGAAAATCATGTTGTTCATATCATTAATCAACTTTGCTTAGATTCTAGAGCTTTCTCATATTGAACTTTTCATGATTGGAGTACTTTTCTCTTCTATTACTGAGCAATAAATCTTTCCTTCTTTGAATGAATCTTTTGAAATTTCTCTCAATAGGAATAACGAATCAAATTTGTAATACTAACTCCTAGGTTGAAATAAGAACCATCCATAGAGATGAAACACCAAGATCAGAGGAATACACATCTTCATGATTGTACTGCTGGTAGGAATGTCCAAATTGCACATGCAATTTTAGGGGTAAGTAGGCAAGCCTAAAATAATATTGAGGTTATGCATCTAGTGCTTTTGAGTATACTAGGTCTAAATATAAGGAATGAATGTAGATCAGGGATGTTTTGTATGAGCCTGTACGTTTTGAAAGGAAGGCTACAAAAATAAGTTGTGATATAGCAAAGACTCATTTTTTTCCCTCTAGATCTTGTGTTTGATGGCATTGTTGAGTTTGATTTTTATATATGTGAATAAAATGTATTATACATTTTTACCAAATGTTTTACAAAGACAAAGTTTGTGAATTTGAGATCTATGCTTGGGATGAAGGAAGTTTACATAAAGTGATGATTTGATGTGATGTTATGTCACCTTCTTCATATTATTCTTGATACATATATATGTATTTTGCAAGGTGATCCTAGTCAATATTGACGAGAGGATATTAGGATGTGTAATATTGCCTAATGACATTTTATATGGTGTAATTTTGGATCTAAGCTTTAATGGAACCTTTTGGGACTTGTTTAAGTAACTATTACTCCCATAGTGGTCATAGTGGCCCAAGATATTTTATTATATTTCCAGGTGGGACCATTAGTTTTATTGATATTTAGTGGATGCTTCTAGAAGGGTAGAAGGCTAGTTAGGAAAAAAATTGAAATAAATGGCTTATATTTTGGATATATAGATTGAGTGCACCTATAGGTTATGACATACCAATACATCGTTGGAGTTTGATTCTAAATATTTGAGCATGGGCTCCACTATGAATCTCTTGTGTCAATTTTGCATGGTAGCTTATAGGTAAGGGGATTGAATTGTTATTCACAATAAGCTTATGAATTGATATTTTGTGTTAAATCTATGGTGGATGAAGTCACAATGGTGGAATGCCTCATGAGTTGTTTTGTGAAGATAAGGTAGATAATCATGGGCCATGAATGAATAATGATTTCCATTTCAAATACCCTCATAAAGGCTACAAAAAAATGTAAATTCCGCTCATAAATGTTGTAATGAAATTTACATGCAAGGAGCTATTTCTCTGTGATCTTCTATCCGTATAAGATCACTAGACAACAAGAGAAAAATGACCAATAGATAAATAATCAATCCCCAACCCAATTCTCATACATGCAACAAGCAAACAGTTCTAGATGTTATAAAGGAAAGAGCATGCACCTGGCCTCCTTGCAAGTTGGTGAAGGGTTTTGAATTCATAGCATAATCCTCTCGACTCAAGAAATCTTCTTCATGTGCACTCGATATCAACACCTACACACATCCAAAAACACTCAAGGATGACAAGTGATCTCCCTTGGAATATTTTCATCTCAAAACATCACAAAAATATCATATATCACTATTGCAAACATGTAAATTCAGGGAAGGAACACAAATTTCTATTAATCCATAAACAAAGTACAAGTATATCTTCGCCCCATGCCACCTCTCAAAAATATGGCATAGTATCCCCACTATAATGTTGGAAACCTTTGGGCACTACTGAGAAGGGGGGAGTGAATCAGTAGTGTGATTTGTATACAATTTTTACCGATTATTACTTCACTTATTGAATCATGCATATAACCAACGATATATTATATCATCACATGAATATAATAATGTAAACAACTAAATAAAAAAACCATGAGAGCAACAAAACCATCAAATACAACCACAAAATCCATTACACGAGACATAAGATATTTGGTGGAAAACCATTCACCGAGAAAAAAACCACCCCTGTTATTGTTGCATTGCTCTTAATCTTCTATTAAGAAAAATATGGATTTTACATATATTTTTGACTCCCATCAGCATGAAGACTTGACCTCATATACAATCAGCTGACTTTGATTAGCTAGGAGACTCGATTCTATTGATCAGCTTGAAAGACTATGTTCTCTACAAATCTACGAAATACCATCGTCTGAAAGCCACCACGATCAATCTATCCTTGCCCAGCTCCGATTGGTCTATACAACTACCATTGGATTGAGAAACTATTACTTTTGTTGAAACTTCACAATCACTGCTCCACATCCATGAAGTCATTATTCCTCTACTCTATTTGGACCTCCTTTCATCTATTTTCAAACTGGATCCCAAGACTTTCTTCTGAACACAACTAAACTTTGAAGTATGATCTCTAGTAACAAGACAATCTCATCATCAAATCAAATAGAAACTCCACAAACATATGCTCTCCAAACTAGAAATAATGTGGCCACATTAAATCTGAAATACCATCACTAATCATGGTATAAAACTGTCACATCAGAATATAATTGTTGCATACTATAATTAGTAACATAAAACACAATTTCTATGTGTCAAATATAACAACAACTCTTGCAAAACAAATGTAAGAATCACCAACAAAATACACTTCAACAGTGTACAAAAACTCTCCAAATAATCTCTACTCTAACAGCTTCAAATATGATCTATTATGCAACATGCTTCAGATCTACTTACTATGCAGCCATCAACACTCATACACTGAAGCATCTATGTTCTCCAATAGATCTGAAACATAATCATTCTATGCAAACTTATCTTACACAAATACACACAATATTAATTCACAATCAACAACCACTAAGCTCCAAAGGCAAGGCTATAAAACCTATAGGGTGAAATTGAGCTTGGGGATAGGATCAAGGGTGAAAAAATTAGAACAAATCAGTACACTAACATCACTACTTGTGAACTGATCCAAGAAGCTCCATACACATTCAGAAGTCCCAAAGGACTCAAAAAGGGTCAAAATTCAAAGTGGTCAAATTTCTCCCAAACCAACACCAGATCGAAGTGCTCGTCGCCCTGATTCCAACAATGCAAACGACACTCAAATATGAGCTCGTATGAGGGAGAAAGAACGAGTCAAATTTTTGATCAAAGTTGGGTAGTGGGCCAAGTTTAATGGTCCTATAAATTGACCGAGTCCCGGACAAGGAATCTGGCTCCCAAGAGCAACCGAAATTGTTGCCTCGTTAATTTGTCTAATATCCCTTATATTAGACAAAATAAAAAATTACATATTATTGTAATAAAAGTAAAAAAATATATATATTATAGAATAGGTGGCGGGCCATGACCCCCAGCACCTCCATCAGGACTCAAACTATATTGAACAAATTTAATAATTAAAATGGACCGACGGCCATGACCCCGCCAGACCCCCAACCATACTCCACATATTAATGTTGAATGGGGTGCGGGCCACCCCCGGTGGGTGGTGGAACCACCACCTACATAAAAATGGGAACACAACTATGTTAATATAGCCAAGACAACGACCACGTTAAATGTGGAGCCAGTGGGGATTAAACTCGCACGCCCCCACCAAGCGACCCCATGTGGCATACGCCAAACCAAACATAAACACCACACACAATCACATATTAAAATTGTCATTTAAAATATCACACCAACCCCATGTAACAATTACCAAAATAATAATGCACTATTTTGGGGAGGCAGGGGTTCAAAACCACAACCTTCACCCTCCTAAACTCCCCTGCCACCAACATGCCACAATGACGTTCTTTGAAAATTCCGCCCACGTTTTTATACATAAATCATGCCTTTTTCTCAACAAGAGGGAAGAACATAGGCCAAGATGGAGCGCAGAGTTTGAGGCAATTTTTCAATTAATTGTAGGTGGAACCATGAGCGTGGAGCAGAGGCAGGAAGAACCATGATTGAGGCCAACTGTCAAGAGGATGAGATTTTTCCATTGTCCAAATTGGACAAACTTTATGTTGATCCTACACCTCTCAATGACACAAACCTAATGGTGCAGATCAAGTTTTGATCTGAGCAGTAGATATTCAGATGACCCAGAGGATGGAATCTTTGAGGAATCTATGGGGAATCTAAAAGATTCCTGTAGCCCCAGATTTTCACTTTGTCAGAATTTAGAAATTGACAGTCGATTTTACACTATTCAATGCCATGAATATGATCCGAGTGGATATTGGTGGCCTCCCACCAAGTCCACTTGGACCCCCACCATTGTTTCTTTTCGCTTTTCAATTTCCTTAATTGCAGCACAATTTACTATTTTTAGCAATTTTTCTGGTCTTGAACTTCAAAGTCGTTTTGAGGCCCTAAACGACGTTTTTTGGGGAAAGTGGGAGCAACATGGGTCCATGGATCGATGTTTCCCTTCCCAAAGTTGTAGTTCTTAGATAGATCTTACTAACAAGATATTGTTCCCGTCAAACAGAGATAGTATGCCAAAGTTACGACCCCAGGAAGTTGATGTACCAATTTACCCAAATGGGGCCCACAATTTGGTGTTTCATCTTCTAGGGTTAGGTTTTTGGATGTTTAGGGTTTTCCATTGTTTCTAAATAATAAATAGGTCTTCGAGCCTCATTATAGCACAATTTAGAGGCCTGTAGCCACCATATCTCTTCTCAGATATAAGGAACCATCGCACTAGCTAGTTTATTTCCATTTTTGTTTGTAAGCATATTCCAATATTTTACATTAATGAAATGAAGTATTATTTCTGTTGCATCTCTTTGTTTATGGTTATCTCTGTAATTTGTTGCGTTCCTATTTAAATCTGGATCAGTGTTATCAGAGTGGTCTGCTTTTTCTCTGTTTTTCTTTGCATGTCCCCAACGAAGTCGGGATATAAGTAGTTAGGTCGTAAACTAGTCAAACCTTTACAAGACCAGCCTCACAAATCCTGACGGCTTCCCATGGAGAATGCAAAGAAAGATGAGGGGGCAGGATATCTTATCAAAATCTTGCTCGACGAAGCCCTTAAGTGACAAAGGAACGCAATGATGGACATCTTTGCCCAGTTCCTTCAGCGACTACCCAGGGGTGACGCATCGGCTTCCAATAGCTACTCTGGAAATGCCACACAATTTAAGGTACAAGTCAATTTTGAAATCCCCATACTCGAGGGTCAGATAGACGTAGATGTCGTCAATAAATGGTTAAATCTACTAGAGGGTTATTTTTTGGTTCATAATTTTTCCAGTTGGGAAAAGATTATTTTCGCTCTTCTCAAAGCAGCCCTCCATGTCAAGGACTAGTGGGAAACCTATTATAAGCAGAAGGATGAAAGTATAGGCTCACTATTTTCAGCCACACCCCACTTAGAATTCATTCTGGTATGCCATAAAGGAGCAGTACTACCCTATCAGAAGCTATGAGGATCAATACATAAAGTGGACCACACTACGGTAGGGAACAGACCAAGACATGCCGAAGTTTACCAATATTTTCCATACCCTTCACACAAAGTTGGGTATTAAGGATTCAGAGCAGCATTTGGTACTCAAATACGGTGGCTACCTACACAAGTACATCTAAGAAGAAATAGAATTCCTGAACATCTCCTCGCTCGGCACGGCATACCGATATGTCGTCAAGGTCGAGAAAAAGTTTAAACAGAAGAAGTGAGACTTTGGATCTATGAATCCAAAGTAAGGGAAAGGTGCCCCCAAACTGTAGAACAAAGGAAAAGCCAAGCCAGGGTGGCCCAAGACAACCTACCAAATCTGCAAGCAAAGAACAACCCCGCAAAGCTGAAAAAGGACACGGGAAAGTGGTGTGAGTTCCATAAGAGCTCCACTCACAACATAAGTGAGTGTGGGGCCAAACAATCACTTGTGTCCAAGCTAAAGGTTTCAGAATTAGATGCATGTTCTGACTCTAAGTTAGAACCCAAGAAGGAGAATGATAAAGGGAAGTAGATTATTGATGTGGAGCCCAATGCCACTGTTGCCACCATAAAGATCCAGAAGGAGGAACCCGAAGATCCAAAGGAGGAGGAGTGTCTCTTCCACTCCCAAATGTGGGTAAAGGGCTCCTCGCTATAGTTCAATGTCAATAGCTGGAGCCAAAAGAACCTCATTTCGGTAGAGGTCGTGAAGCGGATGAGCTTACCGACCACAACATATCCACAACCGTACACCATTAGGTGGCTTCACCAAGGAAGGGATCTTCGCGTGAGCCAAGAGTGTCATTTTTCATACAACATCAAGCCCTTCACGGATGAGGTATTGTGTGACATTTCTCCCCTTGAAGTTTGTGATGTATTATTAGGACAACCATACTTGCGGAAGTGACATGCTGTGTATGAATCAAGGCCCTGTGTTGTTATTGTTACTTTGGGAAATAAGTTGTACAAGATATCGAAGGTAGCACCGCCTACTGCCATCTCTTTGGTTACTACAAAACAATGCAGTAAGCTCATTTCCAAAACCGGGAAATTCGTTTTCCTGATGCTACGACCTCAAGGAAAGAAGAAGACGGTGGCCACAACCTCCAGATAGGGCCCCTCCGCATGACAACTACAGATGGATAAGGTCGTGGAGGAGTACGAGGACATCTTCACCTCTCCCGTAGGGGTTCCTCTGCATTGTCAGGTCAAGCACTCCATCGATTTGACCCCAGGTGCACCACTGCCCAAATGAACCAATCTATCAGCGCTCCATTCTAGAGAATGATGAAATCAAGCGGCAAATTCAAGAGTTGTTGCAGAAATGTCACATCCGTCCGAGTTCATCGCCCTGTGGGAGACCGATCATGTTGGTACAAAATAAGGATGAGACTTGGAGACTCTGTATTGATTATTGGGCACTGAAAAATATCACTGTTTGTAATAGTTACCCAATCCCACTGATTGATGAACTCTTGGACCAACTGAAGGGGGGGAAATATTTCAGCAATATTGATTTGAAGTCAGGATATCACCAGGTACCAATCGAACCCTTCGATGTGTGGAAGACTACCTTCAAAGCCAAGGAGGGCCTTTTCGAATGGTTGGTTATGCCTTTTGGATTGATGAATTCTCCTACAACCTTCATGAGGCTAATGGATGACATCTTGCGGCCATTCACCAACTCATTTGTAGTGGTATACTTGGATGACATCCTTATCTTCAACCAGAGTTGAGAAGAGCACCTCCACCACATCCGATAGGTTCTCCAAACACTGCGACAACACAAGTTATGTGCCAATTTGGAGAAATGCACTTTTGGCATGACCAAGGTTTAGTATCTGGGATACATTATTGATGAAAAGGGGGTGCATGTGGATCCAGCAAAGATCCAAGTCATTCAATATTGGCCAGCTCCAACCACTCTAACAGAGCTCCGCAGCTTTCTAGGTCTTGCCAGCTTCTACCATAGGTTCATGTTGGGATTTTCTCATATCACTTGACCCTTGAGTCAAGTCACCAAGGGAGGAGCGAAAGAAAAATTCTTTTGGTATGAATCTCAACATAAGGCATTCATTGAGTTGAAATATTGCCTCTGCTTGGCACCAGTGCTCGTATTACCATACTTGCAACAACCATTTGAGGTCGAGACAGATGCCTCTGACAATGCTATTGGGGCAGTCCTTACTCAACACGGGCATCTAGTGGCATATCATAGTGAGACACTTTGAGACACGATCTGGAAGTATCTCACTTATGAAAAAGATATGTATTCCATTGTGCAAGCCTACTGACAATGGAAGCATTACATTTTGGGGAAGGAAATGGTCATCCACACAGACCACCGACCGCTACAGTTCATACAAACCCAAGGGAAATTGCAGAATGATCGACATCAGAAGTGGTCCACATACCTACAACAGTTCCATTTGAATATAAAGTATAAGAAGGGCAGCACCAATAAGGTTGCAAATTGCCTCAGTCGACTATCGATCATGGCATTAACCACCATGCTCAACTCTTGTGGGCATGAGACTTCTGATTGGCCACTTCTCTACAAAAGTGACCCAGAATTTGGCCACACATACTAAACACTCTTGGAGGGTCAGCATGTTCTAGATTTTCACCTTGAGGATGCCCTGTTATGCCACCTGGGTCACCTTTTTGTTCCTTAGAGTGAGCGTTCCAAGATGGTTTGGGAAGCACACTATAGTTAGGATGCTGGGAATTTTGGGGTCAAGATTATGGTGGCAATACTATAGAATTATTTTTGTTGGCCGAATCTTTGACAGGATGTCAGGAAGTACATCAGATCATGCACTTCCTATGCCATTTCCAAACTGACCATCAAGAAGAAAGGCCTCTATACCCCACTTCCTACCCCTAGTCGACCTTGCGAATCCATATCCATGGATTACATGTCAGGACTTCCTTCCACTAAGCATGAAAATGACTTTGTTTTTGTGGTCATCAACAGGTTCTCGAAGATGGCCATTATCGTGGCTTGTAAGAAGAATATCACGGTAGAATCCACTGCTAAAATCTTCTTTGAATGAGTGTGGGTACACTTTGGGATCCCACAATCTATCATCTCATATCAGGACAATAGGTTCCTCAGTACATTTTGGTCCAGTCTCTGGTCGATGTTGGAACCAAACTTACTAATTCCACAACCTTCCATCCTCAAACTGATGGTCAGACAGAGGTTGTCAACATGATGATCATACAAAACCTGCGCATGTACAATGCAAATCATCCATGCACATGGGATGAGAGGCTCCCCTATGTTCAGCACAGCTACAACCGGGCTCTACATAGCTCAACTAGCCACAGCCCTTTTCAGGTGGGCTTGGGATTCTAGCCATTATGTCCCATTGATGTGGCCATGCCATTTGCAACTCACGTAGATTTGGCTCATGTCCAATTCGAAACAGATAAGGAAAACAAATTCAATGAGCACATCCAACATATTCACCAGCAAGTCCATGACATTCTAGAGAAATCAAATGCCAAGTACAAGCAGCGACATGATCAACATCGGGTGCCACACAAGTTTCAGGTGGGCGACAAAGTCTGGTTGCATTTGCAAAAGGAATGCCATACCAGAGCCTGTCGGAAACTCAAACCACTTAGATATGGTCCTTACACCATTACAAAGGTTGTGGGAGATAATGCATTTGAGCTTAGCATTCCCCCATTCCTTGGCCTACACCCAGTATTCAATGTGGACCGGCTTCGGCCATACTTTCCACCATTACTAGACACATCTGACATTGCAGAATAACTCACACCCACAAAGTTAAATCCATATTGCATGGAAAAAGTTACAACTGAATGGATCATGGACACACAGATCAAGCACACTCGCCAGTAGAATATCTAACTATATCAAGTTGTCAAAGCAGGCCAACTCCTTCACCAGGGACCAAGTTCAGTAGAAGTTTCCTCATCTCATGGAGGAACTCAACGCAATGGGGACCATCGCTTCCTAAGGGGGGAGGAATGATCCAGGTGGATAATTTTGGCCACCCACAAAGTCCACTTGGACCCCCACCATTGTTTCTTTCAGCATTTTAATTTCCTTAATTGTAGCACAATTTACTGTTTTTAGCATCTTTTCGGGTCCTGAACTTTTGGAGACATTTTGATGCCCTAAACGATGTTTTTTGGGAAAACTAGGAGCAACATGGGTCAATGGACCAATCCTACTCTTCCTAAACTTTTATTTCTTAGATAGATCTTTCTAACAAGATATTGTGAACGTCAAGCGAAGATCGTATGCCAAAGTTACGACCCTGGGAAGTTGATGTACCAATTTACCCAAACGGGGCCCATAATTTGGCGTTTCATCTTCTAGGGTTAGGTTTTTGGATGTTTAGGGTTTTCCATTATTTCTAAACAATAAATAGGCCTTCGAGCCTCATTTTAACGCAATTAAGAGGTATGTAGCTGCCACATCTCTTCTTAGAGATAAGCTACCATCGCCCTAGCTAGTTTATTTCCATTTCTGTTTGTAATCATATTTCAGTATTTTACATTAATGAAATGAAGTATTATTTCCATTACATCCCTGTGTTTATGGTTATCTCTATAATTTGTTGCATTCCTGTTTAAATCCAGGTCAGAATATGGTGGCGTAATCAGATTTTCCATTTGATCATTCCATTTTCGACCACTTTTCAAAGTGGAGTGCAGGTGTTAGCATTCAATATACAAGCAGTCATTTCCATGACATTCGACGCCACGAGATTGATGGTATATCCAGATCCAATAGTTTATTAGACTCTTCTTCAGATAAATCATTGATGTGAGGTATATTCAGTGTGATCATGTACTTCTTTATCTCTTTTCTGGAGATGCATTGTGTTGTATAGATCCCTATTTGATGTTTGATGTGGGATCTTGTTTTATTCTTGGTGTGAGATGTACTTCTTGTCATGTTTTGATTGAGATCCCTTTGTCGCCATGTTGATGGGATACTCATGTTTCACCACGTATGTTTGAATTGAGATCCCTTTGATGCCATGTTGGCAAGATGCTCATTATTATCATACGTGAAATTATGTCACGTTGATAGGAGTCCTTTTGTGAATGAAAGTTCCTGCAGTGGAACATTTCATGGAGCCACTCCTGCGTGAGGGAATATTCCTTGCATGATAGAGAAAACACATTCATGTACATCATCACTCTTTCCAACACTTAATGCAGCGGCCTACATCATCTTGACACTGGGCCTGGAGACGTAGTCCACACTGGACGAACTCCATTATCAATGTCTTGTGTTTTATGTTGTTGATTCCTGTCATGTTCCCTCTTCTTTACGACATGCATATATGTTCCTTTATGCTCTTTTCAATGAAATTGTAACAACATCACGGAAGTAAAAGATCTTGGTTAAATCTGAGAGTTGAGTCAACTCAAATCATGAACTTAAGGTTTTCACGTCATTGGAGGACCTTTTCAAACCATTTATGACCTTGTCCAATTAATTTTGAAGCTTCTGGGAATTACCAAGTTAATTTTTACCCGATCAAGATCAGGAATGTGTGGAAAAATCATTTCCATAATGCATATGCTACTCATGTGAAGTAAGCATGCATATGTACATTGTTCCTATGAAGGAAACCAACATATGTGCTCAAAAACCAAGTTTTACAACTCTTCTTGCCTCCAAACTTCCTAAAATTGATCCTCTTCTTCTCTAAGCACATGTACAAGCCTCCAGACCTCATACACAACTTTTAACACATATGCAAGTGGATCAAACATATCTCTTGGGTTTCATTTTCCAAGTTGACCTAAAAGGCCAACAAACAAGGTTGGAAAGAGTGCCAACAATCCCTCCACTCTCCAACAATCATATCCACAAGTTGCAACACTTTTGATAGATCTGCAATACTCTATTTCACATCACCTTCATCAACATAGATCCATCACGCTGTAACAAGTCATCTCTATGAGCATAAGCACAAATATCTAAATGAAGACCTAGTTTCTAACTTAACTAGTGTGCCATTAACCATCAACCATACCAATTCCAACATATGATCATCATGAGTGTGACATCATACATTTTACATCTATTCCAACATAATCATCCCAATTCCAACTCAACTAGCTACATCCATTCTATAAGGAAGGCATCCATACATCAACTAGTATACATAGGGTTGACATCAATGTCAACATGAGCTAGCTACCATCATGAAGCAATGCCAACATCATTTAGTTGGAACCATGCACACCATAATTTCAACAATATCCCCCTTTGTCATTGATGGAAACCATACACAAAATCCATACCATCATCCACCATCGCTCCACCTTTGACATCAATGGAAAAGGGTCAACTCCATATGATAAGGCAGCAAGACTGAAGCATAAATATTGGAGTAATGCATATCTACATGGCTGAAATATAATGCATATCAATGATCATCCATGCCTCCATACAAGAAACAAGCAACAAATATACCAATCATCATCCATATCAACACACTAACCAACAACCACTAGCAGCAAACAACAATTTTCCAACATAAGGAAATCACACAAGCATCATATGCAGCATCATGCAACAATATGCACATAAGGCATCCTCCAACATCTCCATAGCAACCACCAAATATCTTTGAACATAACATGAGGCCAAGAACCTAACTGTCATAGCATAGCGTGAGGCACATCATGACACCTGTATGTGGATCATAATGTCAACAATGTATGGCTGAAGTAATAATAGAAAATAATGCTCCCCCTAAACACATGCCGTCTCCAAGTTGTAGTGACTGCTTCCGCTGCAACATTTGCTTCCTTTACAAGAGAGAAGCATTACATGGACAAGAATCCACATGACCATGACTCAAGTGAAATATGCACTGATAAATACATGGTTGTAGCAGAGACATAAGACCTCATACATGATTATTACATGACCTCATGACTCATGACTATATGACTCAAGTACAATACAAGTACATGGCTTCATGAGCATTTTACAAATATTTTCAATGAAATACATAGCTACTATGATCATCTCCTATGGACCAATGAATCAAAAACATAATACATCATGACTATTACATCATCATTATTCCATACATGTGGCTACAAAATAGACTCACGATACTACAAAACAAACCTATCACCATGATGACTCAACAACTATTGACTACACTCTCAACCAATACATAATGGTGAAAGAATAACAAATACATGGTTGTAGTAATCATCATATAATATCTTATACATGGCTGGTCGATGTCACATGTCATCTCAATACATCTTGAAGTAATGATCACAATCTATGCATGGATGCACATCTTTTCAACCCATTGCTAGAGGAGACCACAAGCATATACATGGATGAAAATGTGCTCCTTTTCCTACTCATGAAAGACATATAAAGCTGCTACAAGCACATGAGAAGAAAGAAATGAAAGATAAAAAATAAATCATGAATTTGAATACCATTCATAGCTCCCCCTGAGCTGAATATATCTCCAATAGATGGGTTGATCCTATGGACCTAAATGTGCATGAGGCCGGAATGAACTCATCATATGTTGTTGCAAACTCTATCATACACTTCCTCTGATGTTATGCACCTCTCATGAACTATGAATTCTACTATGAATATGCATGAAATAACCATGGAATGCAGGAGGGAATGGTCTTCACTAGTTGAAGAGTGGTTGCTCCTTCTTTCTCCACACAGACTTGGGTTGTTTCTTTTCTTCCTTCATAGGTTGCATGCTAGGTTCTTTTTGTTTTTTTTTCTTTTGTTGATTTTGGCTTGAATAACGAGGCAATAAACAATCTCTTGCCATATGGACAAAATTATGGCATGTATAACGCTCCACATGACCAAAAGGATCAAATATTATTCGGCTCATGCCAGATATAAACCTTACATGTGATGTACCTCTTATCCATTGGTTAGACCTGGAATCTATTGCCTTATGGACAAACAGGTGACATGAGTGAAAATAACCATAAAAATCATAGTTATACATATTGGCCAATCTCCTTGGTTGTTGATATTGTTGTAGTCTCTTATGATGTGATCTATATGTTTTGTTCCAACAATTAGCTGTAATATGTCCAGACTTATGAACGATGTAACATTGCATCTCATCCATCAATGAAATAAAAGGACTTTTCTTCCTTTGAAATATAATGGAGCTGCCATGATCATCTCTAGGAGCAAATGGGTATTCTGAAAGTAGGTTCTCCTTGAGATTTTATTCTTTGTTGTTGGTTCTACTTGTTTTTTATTATTGGTCCTTTTGTTTGCTACTTGGTTGTTGTATCTTCTTCTTGTTTCCTTGGTTCTCAATTTTGTTGTTGGTATTGTTTTCTACAGGTTTCTTGGATTCTTCTTTGCTATTTTTTCCTACATGAAAACTATATTCACCCTTTTGAAATCCAAGGCTCGATTTATCCAATGGTGATCTTTGGATTTCAAGCAAATTATCAAGGCCACAGTACTCTTATCCATATTTTTCTTTTTTCTCAAGGAAACCACTTCAGCTTATAATTTCTCAACCTCTTCTACCTTCACTTGGTATTTATATTCCAACTTAATCTTTAAGCTGACAATCTGTTCCTTGAGCTTGGCCTCCTTATCATCACAGATATACAATAGTTTTTCTTGATACTTGCATGCAAATATTAGTCTAGAAATCTCATCTCTAAGACCCTTACTAACATTCTCATCTTCACTATGTGCTTTAGCATGATCATAATCTGAATTATCAGAATTATAGCTCAAAATAAAATCATTAATGCTTATACCTTTGGGTTCTTGATTTTTTGATCTGTTCTCATCATCTGTTGAATCATATGTACTAGAAGGATGAGACTCTTGCGGCTAAGCTTCTTTTGTTTGAAGGCCCTTCTTCTTGTTTTTCTTCTTGTTGATCTTCTTCTCATTTTCCTTATTTCTACTAGTACCATCTCCAAATATGGATTCTATCTTGTCCCACATTTATTTGGCATGTTTCAAGCCCACTAGTCTCTTCAAATCATCATCATGAAGATTCTTGTAGATTATGCAACTTGCTTGTGCATATTGTTGCAAAAATTCCTTTGCAATTTGATCCTTGCTACAACCTTCACATACTACTCTCCAAATGTTATATCCACAATATAATAATTGAGATTTTACATTTTATGCCATACCTTGTAATTTGCAGTAGTGAGGTAAGCCATTCTAAAAAAAAATCAATTTTCGCCAAAAGACCCCAAATATACTCTCTAGCGATCAAGCTACAACCAAGAGCCCTACTCTGATTCCAATTTTTGGAAACCTTTGAGCACTACTTATGGGGCTGGGGTGTGTGAATCAGTAGTGTAACTTGTATACAGTTTTTACCAATTATTACTTCACTTACTAAAACATGCATATAACCAACAACATATTATATCATCACAAGAATATAATAATGTAAGTAGCTAAATCAAAAAACCATGAGAGCAACAAAATCACAAAAAACCATCACACATGAGACACAAGAAATCTAATGGAAAAACCTTCCTCGGGGAAAAAACCACCCTTGTTGTTGTTGCACTGCTCTAAATCTTCTCTTAAGAAAAATATGTCTTTTACATAGATTTGTTGAATCCCATCAGCGTGAAGAATCGACCTGATATAAAATCAATTAACTCTGATCAACCTAGAGATTCGATTCTAGAGATCATCTTGGAAGACTATTTTCTCTACGAATCTAAAAAATACCTATTGGGTTGTGTTATATTCTTTCCACATAGTTAACAGGGGGTTTGAGGGGTACCCGTAACCCCACTTTATGGGGTCCAGGGCAGCGCCCCAGAAAATTTTGGTTTTGGACCCTATGTTAGGTGGGGCGGACCCACCTATGGTTTTGTGCATGATTTTCGCACATGTTTTTTGGACGCGATGGTTTTCGTTCCATGGTTTTG
>APFE031359301.1:68365-96991 GCA_000404065.3 Pinus taeda
GATCCAGTGGGAAATCTCTGTGTATATGTGTTTTATGTGTTATGCTCTCGCATTTTTATTTTTCCTGTGATTTAGAATTTGTATGCAGGTAATTTCTGTACGGGGTTAAAACCTACAATACCATTCGTTGAAATCCACCATGATCAATCAATCCTCATCCAACTCTGATTGGACTATCCAACTACCATTGGATTGTGAAATTATTCCTTTTGCTGAAATTTCACAATCACTGCTCCACATCCATGAAGTCATTACTCCGCTACTTTATGTGGACCTCCTTTCATCTATTTTCAAATTGGATCTGAAGACTTCCTGCTCAACATGCCTTAGCTTCACAATATGACCTCTAACAACAAGACAATCTCATCATCAAATCAAGTATAAACTATACAAACATATGCTCTCCAAACTAGAAAAATAATGGCCACATCAAATCTGAAATACCATCACCAATCATGATATCAAACCGTCACATTAGAATATAATTATTGCATACTATAATTAGCAACATACAACACAATTCCTATGTGCCAAATACAACAACAACTCTTGCAAAAAGAATGGGAGAATCACCAACAAAATATACTTCGACATCACTCAAAAACTCTCCAAACAATCTCTACTCCAACAACTTCAAATATGATCTATTTTGCAACATGCTTCAAATATGCTTACTACGCAACCATTAACACTCATACACTAAATAATTTATGCTTTCCAATAGATTTGAAACATAATCACTCTCTGCAGCTTTCTCTTACACACATACACTCAACATTAACTCGTAATCAGTAGCCACTAAGCTCCAAAGACAATAATATAAATCATGTAGGGCAAAATTCATCTTGGCGCTAGGACCAAGGGTGCACAAATTGGACCAAATCAATCCACTAATATCACTACTTGTTCACTTAAGGTGTTCACATCATTGGAGGACCTTTTTAAACCATTTTCGACCTTATCCAATGTATTTCAAAGCTTTTTGGAATTACCAAGTCAATTTGTACTCGATCAGCATGAGGAATGCATGGAAAAATCAATTCCATAATGCATACACTACTCTTGTGAAGTAAACCTACATGTGTACGTTGTTCCTATGAAGGTAACCAATGTATGCCCTCAAAAACAAATTTTCCAACTTTTCTTGGCTCCAAACTTCCTAAAACTGATCCTCTTCTTCTCTAAGCACCTGTACAAGCATGCAAACCTCTTACATAGCTTCTGACACATCTGAAAGTGGATCAAACATGTCTCCCAAGTGTCATTTTCCAAGTTGACCTAAAATGCCAACAAACAAGGTTAGAAAGAGTGCCAACAAATCCTCCACTCTCCAACAATCATCTCCACAAGATGCAACACTTCTGACAGACCTTCAATACTCTATAGCACATCACCATCATCAAAATAGAGCCATAATACTCCAACAAGTCATCTCCATGAGCATAAGCACGAAGATCTAAATGAAGAATTATTTTCCACTCAACTATTGTGCCATCAAACATCAACCATACCAATGCCAACATCTAATCATCATGAGTGTGACATCATACATTTTACATCAATGCCAACATAATCATCCCAATGCTAACTCAACTAGGTGCAACCATGCTACAAGGAAGGAATCCATACATCAGTTAGTCTACATAGAGTTGACATCAATTCCATCATGAGCTAGCTGCCATCATGAACCAATTCCAACATCAGCTAGAAGGAACCATGCACACCATAATGCCAAAATATAATAGGAAAAGATCCATGAATAACAAATCCTCTAATAGCATATCACTCATAAACTCTATCTCGGTCATAAGGGATCTAGTATTGAAGCATAAACTCTGGATCCCAAAGACTCTAAATGTATCTCTAGCTAGTTTGACCCTCTCAAATGGTCCAGTATAAATAGGATGAAGAGAGATCCTAAGAATATGAATGTAGACGCTTAGGAGGATGAGAAGTTATGGAAGCTTCTCAATGGTAAGCCATGGCCAACTCAAATAGGTGTTGAGTCAAACTGGTCTCCTAAGAACAACAAGACTCTAGAAATATTTCCTAGTCGCAAGCACAAAATATGAAAAGGTAGGTTGCAGTTGAATGCACATGGCATGCTACCAGTGACTGGAAGGCTCCAGTCACATGCATAACCCATGATCCATGCAACCAAATGTCATAACTAGAAAAATAAGGTCTGAGGCCCATTAAAAAGGTCAACCAACATAATGTATCAAAGACACTAAACCTAGGAATCAAAATAGTATGATTATAGATTCCCCCTAATGTCTGAGGTCAAAAGAGAAGTTGATGGCCGAAAAACATTATGATAGAGATTTGAGGTCAAAATAAGAGTAAGGAGACAAAGCCAAGGATTTGGATTGGAAGACACTAGAGTTGAAGTCTCAACTATACTAATAACATCCTCGAGGCAAGCATACCCATGCTCGGTCAAAAGAAGATACTAAACATGGCCACCAAAAAAAACACTGTGGATCCATTACATGAAATTATAGAACATTTCCATGAATACATACATAAGGTATCTATGTGACTCAATAAATAAAGCGTAGCTACCGACAAATACAATGTGTATCTATGTCACAATATACATTAGTATGACTATGGACACATAACATCCAAAGAAGTGTCTCAGATAACCATCAAACTACATAAATGATACATAACTCCAACACAACCTAGGAATGATACCATATAAGAGTGAGATGTAACTATCCCAGGGTATTTGACATAAACTCGATGGTTTGAATATACATAATGTGAATAGATGCTTTGAGGTAGAGCATGGTAGAATCCACCTGATTATCAACCATTTAGTTAAACCAACAACAGACATGAGCGAATCCACCAATGAGAAAAATGGATCCCAAGATACCTAGTATAGTCCACCAAGTGTGAATAAATGAGAGTACGTCAAACACCAATGGACTCTACCAATCAAGATCCAATGATGTAAACTCATTTTCGATCGTGAGGAAGCATACCACTAAGGTCTACGAGCTCAAAGGTACTATTGGTTCCTAGATCAAGTTCTTGGATAATGAGCTGAAGTCGACAGGAGAAGATTGTCGAAGGAGGGCCCTTATGTATTCCCCATCAATTGACATAGAACAAACTAGGATGATGTGATGTATGGATGAATTCATAAAGTGATGAAGTACAACTGTGACAGGGATGACCAACTCAAAAAGGTCAATAGGCTATTGTAGATGGTCAACACAGGCTGAGACTTCCATTTAACACATAGTAGCATGACTCAAAAATGACTTGGAAACATGACTAATGAGCACCATGTGATGTCCCAGGATGATGTAGGAGGCATCAAGGCATGCTCCATATGACTGGAAGAGTAACCAGGCGAAGGAGTAAACAAACTCATATGTATGGTATGACTCCTAGGCATGCTAAAATCCAACTGTGAGATAATGAAATAGATAATTGTTGTGTTCAAGGGTGGCGTAAAGGATGCTACCATTTGATGGCTAATGGAAATAAATGTTCTCTTCCCTTTCTCTTTTGTAAGAGTTATTTTTTTCATAAGTTTAGTCCCCCAAGTTCGAAAAAGAGATAAAAGAATACAAGGGAGAACCTTCTAGCCATAGGATACTAGATTATTCCTTTTTCATAACCAGATCATAGTTCTCTAGTCAATCTCCTCTCTATTATCAAACAACTGGAACTATCCCATTATGGAAAAGGGTTAAATATATACTAGGTAGATGACCCTTCAAGTACTTTAACGAGTGTGAAGGAGAAAATTTCACTTGGTGATATTTTCTTAATCAAGGAGTCTAAAAAGAGCTTAAATAAAACTCCTCTTGGAGGAACGAGTGGTATAAGGGATAGAAACTAGTTCTTGTAATATTGGAACTACTCATGACATTAAGAGGACAAGAGGTTGGCTAATAGGACTACTCATCACAGCGGTTCCTCCAAGAAAGGGTAGAAAACCAGGTGAAAGTGAATGGTAGGCCAAGTAGATGATGTCCATGGAATGAAGAAACAAAGTTTCATCATGCAAAATAGGTCGATAAAATGTGGCAATCACAAGGGATAAATATAGTGGAATCCTCTTGGGCTATAGCCAAAAATATGACGAAGAAGAGGACATGAGGCTCAGATTCTCAGCCATGGTAGGTCATAAGGAGGGATTATGAAAGGTAATAAAAAATGACTGCATAGACACTAGAATGGAAAAGAGGTGCTATTTGGGGTTTCCGTGATCAGATAATCTCTACTTCCAAGCGATGATGTGCATAAAAGAGAGTGATTGAAGCCGTAACTTGACGAGGTCAGGCATATGGCATTAATAGTCAAAACGCAATGGAGATATAAAAAATAACCTACACCTATATGCTAGGAAAGGAAATGTACCACAAGCCCATTGTTGTAAATCGGAAATCCAAAAAATTACACTAAAAGATCACTCACCAACCTCCTGCAAAAAGTAAACTAGAAAAAGAATTATAAATCAAAAACCCTCTCAAACCTAAAAATGAAAAAAAGAAATGTTCTCAAATATGCCAAAATTGTTATAAAAGCAACCCATACCTCCTCATTTAGTCATTTTTTTTAGAAGAGAGGAGGAGAGAACTTCCAAGCTTATTGGTGCTAGGGAAAGGAGGAGAAAGAGGAGTCGAAGAAGGAGCATATTCACCAAGGTAAGTCAATCTCATCCATCTGTAGAGCAAGGAAAGCATGGATTTCTCTGGCCGTGGTAGAAATTTTAGAAAAAATTTCATGTTTTGTATGAAAATGCCTTTGGTCGCATGCACGGAATAGGGAAATTTTGACTAGAACAGGCAAGTCATACGCATGCCACCGCATGCATGGGACTATGGTCGAATTTTCCCAATTTCAATGGTGTTGGCAGGGTAAAAAACTATCATTTTTTCTTGTAACTTTTTCCAAATGTGGTTTTCGTGTTTTTACAGGGGTTTCACTATTGAAATTTTGTGGCCATCACTGTTTTGTGGCCAGCAACAACCCCCCTTTTTATTTATTTCTAGAAATAAAGCTAAATAAATGGGGACCCTTCTAAAAAATTAAATAAACTAGCACTCATGTTTCCCTTTGAATAAAACATGCTATCATAAACTTAGAAACACTTGCAAAACCTAAAAAAAAACTAAGTTTTATGATAAGTTCTGAATAAAATCGTTCTCTTAACAATAAAACATTGCATTGCAAAGGGTAATCGGGAACATCATATAAACAAGCTATCCGAAATCATGAAAACGCGATGCAAGATCGCGCAACTTGAAAATCCATCACGCATCGCAGATTTTATATGCCACAAGTATCACTTAAGGTAAAACATCCCGATCCAGCGATATGTGATAAGGCGTCTTGCAGAGTCATAAGGTAATGAATGATTGTTAACAAATGGATTAGTGATATTGCGATCTGTGATATTGCGAATCCAATCACAAAATCGCTTTATCACATATGTGTAGGGCTCATCGTTCAATAAAGCATTTCCCGTAATCCAATACCATGTTATGGACATTAATTTCAATTTAATGGTTAGTCGGTGGTCATTTATGCGATAAGATTTAGATTTGATCAAAAGGTTATTTCACGTAGGGTGATATATCATTTCGGCATTAAGAGCGTTCCCGTCACCTTACCTTTTACCATTATTCTTTCCTTGGTTGTAAATTTGCAGGAGCGGTAAGCAGAATAATATACACAATAGTGTGCAGGACAGAATGGGAAAAAAGGGAAAAGCTCTAGTTGCAAAAGACAAAGAAATGACGCCCTTATACACAGACACCACGTATAACAAAGATGCTGGCATAACTACTTGGCAAGGCATGTACAACCTACTCGAATAGGAAAATCCTAGGGTTATGGAGGTTAAAGCAACAACAGACTCACGCGGGTCATCTAAGGTGTCAATTACTGAACTTGCATGTTCATTCTTGCACCGGATAGCGGCAAGACCAAAGATTCTTCCATACATGGATATGGTCAAGTGGGTATTGGACAATGTTGATATAACAGACAGAAAATTCAAGACTCGAGGCCAATACCTCATTGGGTCATTCATTGCACAATATTTAAGGCTTATGTATCATCTACCAGAGCCACAGGCAACCTACAACAAGTAGTTCATGAAGAAGTTCATCAAAGAAAATGAAAAGTTGGCAGAGTGCACTAAAAAACTGATTAGTAAGGGAAGAACCATTGAAAAAGGGCAAAGTGTGCTAACCAAGCCTCGTCAAAACCACAAAGGAGGCAAAAATAGCACCTGGGAAGCCCGGATCAGAAAAAGGAAGGATTTTCTGATGCGCGATTAGCACCGCGCTAAGCGCTGGGCGAAACCCCTCGAGAGGGAAAGCCCCCAAGTGTTCAATCCCCTGTAAGCCAGAAAACTGCGCAGAAGAGCACTAAAGGCTAAAGGCAAGACCCACGCTCTAAAACCGATGGTATTTAACAAGTAAACCCTTGAGTGGTAAGCGGATTTGGCTGAAACTTAGTGATTCCATTCAAAGCTCAACGCGTGGTAGGAGAAGAAGCCGCTACAGCGGCAAACAACATCATTGACTGTGTCAATGAAAACCTTCATAGAGCAAACCTCATATTAGAGACCGCTCCCAGATTCCTCCCTAAGGCACAACAACTGTAGATGAGCTAGAGACAGAAAGCTGAGGAAAAAGCATAGTCTATCAAGAAGTTAACCAAGTTAAACTGGGATACTTACTGGTAGTAGTTGGTTAAACCGAACAGTCAATGCATGACTCTCGAATGCCTCACGAACTCTACCGAGAAGACAATGCCAACACTTGCCGATTCTTTTTTTGCAAGGCAACTAAAATCGGAGGTCGCCCAGCCGAACCTCCTCAAGCCGATGTTGAATTCTTGCGACCATAGAGAACAAATACATAGATAGTTAATTTCAAGATTTAGTTTTAGTTTTAATTTTGATTTGCCTTAGATGAGGACGGTCATTTAAACCTCCTCTTATATTTTTGTAATAAACTATTTTTAGTATTTAGGAAGTAGTATTTTAACCCCCCTCATGCACTTAGAGAGCGGTTGTGAAATTTGTCAAAAATGTTTCCTGAGAACATGCACATTTGCACCCTCAGACGAGGTTTTGATGAATGAGTGGAATGAGATTTATTGATATCTGTGTTTAATGTCTGCTACTGAAATGCACTTTTGTAATCTTAGTAGATGTTGAATTAGGAAAAGATAAATCTATATTGTTGAAGCTCATGAGTAGAACTTGTTATCAATGGTACTTTTGTACGATAATGACTATTCTATTTATGCTCAATATATGAATGAATTATTATGCGATATGCTTCTCACAATTGTTTTGGCTAACCTTTTATACGAAACAATTCATTTTTATCGAATTCTTTTCTTGTAGCGATTGGATGATCTTTATTACCAATTGTTATTCGAAATCATTTTAGATCGCATAAGTGAAAAGTTGAATCCCAGGTTAGTTTTAGACTTAAATATTTCCGTCCATTAGAATACAATTGCAATTTTAGATTAGACTTAGATTAAAAGCATTTTACTTAGAAATCTTTAGAAAACAGAAATATCAATTCTTTTCAACACACACAAATTGGGAAACTTGTCCCATTATCCCCAATCAGACCCACCATCCCAAACGAAAATGGAGCTGCTTTCAAGGTCTGGACCGAGTGGGTATCCCCCTTGTTGTAGACCCGATTTTCAGGGCTTCAACATATTTGGCGCTAGAAGGAGGGCCCCGAACTATGAATGGCTAGTAAATCCAAATCTAAATGACATTCTAAGAGTAAATTGCCGTCAACATCTCCCCCGACTTCTCCATTGCATTCCAAATCTTTAAATCCTAAGAGAGAAGTTCAGAAAACAACAACCACTGCCAGTAACCCAAACATTTCAGATGAATCTACTATTGAACCTCCTGAAGTTGAATCTTTGATTCATAAACTTCAAGGATTCTCCATATCAGCTCAAAAGTCTAAAATATCTCAAGGTAGTGTGACTTCGCAATACAATCCTTCTCATCCTTTAACCAGATTGTAAAGTGAAAAGTTTGGTATTAAATCAACTGAATTACCTCTACCTAAAAGGAAAAGAGCAAGGAAATCACCTCAAGGGTCTGATAGTGAGACTCTTTGAACATCAACAGCCATTCCAACTTCTCCATTGCAAATTCAACCATCCACCCCTCCACTTCAAACTATTGTCCATCATAGTACTGGAACAATAACATCCTCATCCCTTCCACAATGAACTTCGTCCGCGCTTTCCTCTGTTAGTAGTTCAATGATGGCCCAAACCACATGGAATAACCCAGGGGCAGTCTTAAGGCCTAACCCCTTGAGTCAGTTACTGGCCCATCTTGAAAAATGGCTGCCTAAGTTTAATCCTGAAGCAGGCATGCTAGCAAAAGAACACATTAACAACTTTATGTTATCGATAAATTTAAATGGTGTTACTAACGAAGATGTTGTTGTCCGACTCTTTCCTTATACATTACAAGGAGTAGCCAAATCCTGGTATTTTTCATTACCATCAAGATCCTTCACTAGTTGGGACATTTTCCAAGAACAATTTTTGACTAAGTTCGGCGATGAGAGATCTACAGCAACACTGATCAATGATCTATCAAATCTAAAGGTTGAATCAAGAGAACTTATCAAAGATTTTATCTCGCATTTCAACAAGCTTTTGAATAAAATTCTGACCTCTTCTAAGCATAGTGAAGAAGTTCAAAGTGAATGGTACATATCTACTTTACCATTGAACATAGCTATTTTTGTTGACAGGGTTGCCAAGGCAACATTAGCTAAAAACATGAAGGAAGCGATAACGGTAGAGAAACGTATCTTATCTTTAGAAAAGAAAAGCGTTGTCCATGAAAGAAAATCTAAGAAGGTTAGTTTTAGAGATGATCCTAAGAAAAAGAAATCAAATACCCATTTGATTTAGAAGGATTACAGAAAGTCCTAAAAGCCATGTCTAACGAAATGGTTGACATTAAGAAACAAGTAGCAGAGACTTCTTCAAAAAATCCCTATAGGCCTTATAGGAAAAATCTTTCAACTGATTCAAAGCCACCCAATGCTATAACAAATGCAGAATCGGAAGAAGAGGAAGTGGAAGTTTTTAACGAGGAACCTACTGATGAAGATGAAGTTATAGAAGTATAGGGAATGTGGGACTTCATTCTTCCAAACGAAGAGGATCAAGAGGTATTACTAGTTAGTACGAGAAGCAGAAATCAACTCGATCCTCCACAACCTAGTCCTAAACAGAAGAGCGCAAGCTCAACATCTAAAGATAAAGTTGCAGGTAAGAAATCATCACCCAAAGCAACTCAAACAAGCCCAGTCCAATCCGATCCCTCAACTCCATCTAAAACACTAATTGTTTCTGATGAGATGGAGTATAATATCGTTGAAGATATGAAGAAGACTAGGGCTAACATTAATTTTCATGAATTGAGCAAATTGAAACATCAACAGAAGCTACTTTTGAAAGACTTACATGCAACACCAGTTGCACCTCTTCCTGCCACCGTAATATCGCAAGGTTCTCATGAGATGGGAAGACCTCCAACTAATATGGAAAATAAAGTTGATCCGAATGATATTTCTTTGATTGGAGGTAGGTCAAAATCCCATACTCCCCCATTCCTTCTTACTTACGAAATTTTCAATTAAAACATGCATAATTGTTTGGTAGATTCAGGAGCCTCGTCTAATATTTTACCTAAAACGATATGTGCAAAGTTAAATGTCCAACCACAAAAATCTACAGTACGCATAGTTCAGCTGGACCGATCGCAAGTTGAAGTAATCGGTGAACTAAATCAAGTTACCATAAGGCTATCATCTAATCCAAAGGTATGTCAAGTCATTGATATTCTAGTTGCAAACATTCCCGAATTTTATGGCTTAATTCTTAGTAGGGATTGGTCTGAAAAGCTTCATGGGTACTTTGTGACCAACTAGTCACATATGTGGCTCCCTTACAATGTTAAACCAAATCAGATAAAGGTTGAGCGATAAAGACACCAAAAATACATAGTGACAGAATTGGAAGGAGAAAATGAACCTGTAGCATACAACAACAATATAATTGGCAACTATTCTGTTGACTCTTTCTTAGGAAATTTCAATGCTCATACTTCGCTTTACTTAGAACATTTTGTTCTGTCTCAAGTAGAAAACTTTTCTCAAATAGATAGTTCTAAATGTTTCAATTTTATAGATAGTCTTGTAAATAAATATTTATTTTGGAAATTATTTTTTGATGGCTCCAAGTCTAACGATGGAGCAGGAGAAGGATGCGTATTAGTTAGTCCAGAGGGAAATAAAACTATGCTAACATGTAGACTCGAGTCCAAGAACTATACAAGGCAATCAGATTAGATATCAAGTATCTACAAGTCTTTGGAGACTCTGAGATTGTTATTAGACAGGTACGAAATATTATACATCGTCTATCAGGTCATTTGAAACATTATCAATCTTTAGTGCAAGATCTGACTAAACATTTTATAGCATTTAATATTTCACCTATTCCTAGGCTCCAAAATTCTAGTGATGACCTCCTGGTTAATGTAGCCTCCAAGCTCATCCCCTTAGAAGACTATAGCCCAGACAAATTCTCAATCGAATTGATCTTTAGGTCCTTTATCCCTGATAATGTTACAAATTGGAGAATTTTCAATGATGATCCTAATATTGTAAGTTTCCTGACATCAGAAGGATCTTATACTAATCAGATAATTAATGAGGACTAACATGACAAATAGTTACAACAAGAGAGCATTAATAATGCTATACCAAAATATATAGTCAAGTTGGAAGACTTATATGATTTGAAAGACCGATTTAAGAGATCTACCAATTCAAATCTTCAGAGTTCAACTCTAAAGTATGAATTAGTAAATCTAGGAATGAGTACCAAGCCATAGGATATAAACCTAGGTCTTGGCCTAGCCCCAAAAGAAAATTTAGCCTATGTTCGTCTCCTAAAATAGTACAAAAGTGTCTTTTCCTGGAACTACAATGAACTTAAGACTTACGACACTTCGATTATTCATCATACTATCCCAATGATAGCTGATGGAAAACCTGTCCAACAAAAGATAAGAAAGATCCATCCTAATCTGGAAAGTTAGATTAAATTAGAGCTCAATAAATTATTGAAAACCAAAATGATTTTTCCCGTCCGACACTCTAGATGGGTTTCCAATATGGTTCCCATCAGAAAGAAAAACGGAGATATTAGAATTTGTATTGACATTTGAAATATTAACAAAGCTCGCCAAAAGGATAATTTTCCCCTACCTCCCATGGAACAAATATTGCAAGCCATTGCAGGATCATAATTGATGTCCTTTTTAGATGGTTTCTCCAGCTATAACTAGGTTCTGGCCCATCCTGACGATCAGCTAAAAACCATGTTCAGAACCAAATGGGGTACTTACGCATATCAAAAGATGTCATTTGGTCTGATTAACGTTGGCGCTACATTTCAAAGGGCCATGGACATCGCATTTAAGGGATTAGTAAGAAAATCATAGGTGATTTACTTGGATGACATAACAGTATATTCTAAAAAACGCAGTAATCACCTTAGAGAATTAAAACAGATCTTCCAATGTTGCCAAAGGTACGAGATTTCACTTAACCCAAAAAAGTCCTTTTTTACATTAAGTGAAGGAAAACTTCTTAGATTTATAGTGTCAAAATCTGGAATCCATATTGATCCCGATACAATCAAGGAGATTTCCAAAATATCCTTACCACATAATAAGAAATCCATGCAATCCTTCCTTGGCCAGATCAATTTTGTCAAAATAGTTGTTCTAGATTTCTCGAGGATTGTGTCACCATTACAAGCAATGATAAAGAAGAATTCACTTCTAAAATGGGGCCAAGAGGAATATGAAGCATTCAATCTAATCAAGCAAGTGATTATTAATGCCCCATTCTTAGCAACTCCAAATTTTTCCAATCCTTTTATTTTGTATACATTTGCATCAAATAAATCATATGTTGCGATACTCACTCAAGAAAATGAAGACAAGGCGGAAGCTCCAATTGCCTTTTTTAGTTCAAATCTTCAAGGGGCTAAACTAAATTATTCTGACATTGAGAAACAGGCTTATGCAGTTTTCAAAGCGATCAAATATTTTAGACCCTTTCTTCTTAAAACCCATACAAAGATCATAGTGTTGTTTCCAGCAATAAGAAATCTCTTAGTACAGAAAGACGTGGGTGAAAAAAGAGAAAATTGGGTCACTGCCCTACGAGAATACGACGCCAAGATCAGACCAACAAATATTGTAAAAGGACAAGGCTTTTGCAAGATGTTGGTTGGAGCATCGCTTATTTCTGAAATATCATCTCCAAATCAAGAGGTACAAATTTATGAGGTAAGCCTAAATGATATTGAATCAAGATATGCTGATATCATATTTTATCTACAGAATGGATATGCTCCTTCAAAATTGGATTATACAAAGAAAAAAGCTCTAAGATTGAAGGCTAAGCAATATCAACTTGTAAATGACATACTCTTTAGGATGAATTATGATTTTGTTCTCCTTCGATGTCTTGAGAAATCTGAAGCTGAAAATGTGTTGCAGGAACTCCATGATGGACCAGCAGGTGGACATTATGCGGGAGATGCTACAGCACATAAAATTTTATGCACAAGATACTATTGGCCTACATTATTTAAAGATGCGCATAGCTATGTAAGGAAATGTCAAATTTGTCAAACTGTTGTAGGGAGACAAAAGAAACCATCATTGCCTTTGCAACCAATCAATATATATCAACCTTTTGATCAGTGGGGATTGGATATAATAGGTGAGATCATTCCTCACTCTTCTAAACAGCATAGGTATATCCTTACAACCACAAATTATTTTACTAAATGGGTAGAATCAGTTCCTCTAAAGACAACTAATGTTGAACACATCATTGATTTCATAGATCAGTTCATAATCACTAGGTTTGGTTTAACCTCCGCTTCAATGTTTGATAATGCATCATATTTTTCTGGCAATGCTATGACTGAATTTGCACTTAAAAGAGGTTTTAAGCTTAAATACTCTACCAATTATTACTCACAAGGGAATGGGTTGACCGAATCAACGAATAAAAACTTAATTAGAATCATTAAGCGAACCATCGATCAGAATCATAGAAATTGGCACAAATCTTTGATGTATGCTTTGTGGGCAAACCGAATAACCCAAAAGGCTTCCATTGGCACTTCTCCCTTTAATTTAGTTTATGGGGAATAAGTAGTTCTCCCGACTCATCTAACAATTCCTTCTTTGGCCTTAGTTAAATTTATTGACAAAACACCAACTTCATCTCTACAACTAAGACAACTGCAGATCCTTAAGCTAGAAGAACAACGATAACAGGCTAAAATCACACACGCTCATCATCAAGCATTAGTAAAGGCTTCCTTTGATTCAAGTATGGTATCTAAGAAAGATTTTCAAATTGGAGATCTAGTTCTGAAATGGGACAAGGCTCACGAAGAAAAGGCAAACATTCTAAATTCTAACAAATGTGGCTTGGCCCATTCCAAATTGTAGAAATCATAGGTCCATCCACTTTCATGTTGCAAGATTTAGCAAGGAAAAGAGAATCTTTTCCTGTTAATGGGAAAATTCTCAAAAAATACTTTCCATAGAAGATGACTTCTTCTATTTTTGTAAATTAGTATTCAATAGATTTATTTTGATAATAAAACAGGTTGTAAATGGTTAAACTTTGGGAATTCATGAAAAAGGTTAGTGTTTCTTTTAAATTTTGTTTTTTGCTTGTATAAATAGAACTGATTTGGAAAATCAATCATTATTATTGAAACATACAGTCAAATTATATAAGCCTGAAAATGTTACTAGTTTCAGCCTTAGGAATTTTGATGAAAAACAACCTTTAGTCGGAATTTGTTTTATATCAGTCAATGAAAAACATCAATAACAAAACAAAGATTCTCTGTAGAAAAGCTCTTTCCAAAAACTCTATAATTGTCGTCCAGAGCTATTCTTAAGGAACCAATGACTTCCTCCCAACCTAGGGAATTATGAGTTTCAAGGAATAATCCAATGATACGCTATAAGCTTAAAGAATAAGAGGTCTCATCACAAGCCGACTTATCATGATCATAGATAATATGACTTGCTGAAATTGCCAAAACTGCATACCAAAATAGGGCAATGACTCAAGATTGTTGCAATCAAAAGACAAGGGGTCTCATCATAAGCTAGCTTATTCAGCAAAGTTATAAATCAAGTGAATGGCACTGTCATAATTTGGCTACCGAACCAATACATTGTTCTTTAAGAAATAAAATAAAATAAGTGTGAATCTGGATTTATCTTCGAAAATTGTATATTTCTCCAAGTAGGATATAGGATCATTGTTGGGTAATAGGTATCCCTGTCGAGGCTATGAACGCTTACTGGTAGTAGAGGCTCTACCTACGACAAATGAGCATACTTAAAACTGATCTACAAGGAAGCCTTTGTTTTTATCTTTATAAACTAAGTAGTGGCTAATGTACATATGATGACTAGCTTTAGGAAGTAAATAATAAGAGCTAACACAGAAGAAACAAACTACCATTAATAGCTTAAAGCATGATGCACTTTATATTTCTATAATAAAGTTTGATTTTCCAGAAAACATTTATGTTTTGGAAGTTTAGAAAATTCAAAATATAATCAGAGATAACTGGTTCTTCCTAGTGAATCGCCAATTGTCGTGGCTAGCAACAACCCCCCTTTTTATTTATTTCTAGCAAAAAAGCTAAATAAATGGGCACCCTTCTAAAAAAAAAAACTAGCACTCATGTTTCCCTTTGAATAAAACATGCTATCATAAACTTAGGAAACACCCGCAAAACCTAAAAAGAATCTAAGTTTTATGATAAGTTCTGAATAAAATCGTTCTCTTAACAGTAAAACATCACATCGCAAAGGGTAATGGGGAACATCATATAAACAAGCTATCCGAAATTGTGAAAACGCGATGCGAGATCACGCGCCTTGAAAATCCATCGCACATCACAGATTTTATACGCCGCAAGTATCACCTAAGGTAAAACATCCCGATCCGGCAATATGCAATAAGGCATCTCGCAAATTGCATCTCGCAGAATCATAAGGTAATGAATGATTGTTAACAAACGGATTAGCGATATTGCGATCTGCGATATTGCGAAGAAAATCACAAAATCACTTTATCAAAGATATGCAGGGCTCATCATTCAATAAAGCATATCTCGTAATCCGATAGCAAGTTATGGACATTAATGTCAATTTAATGGTTAGTTGGTGGTTATTTATGAGATAAGATTTAGATCTGATCAAAATGTTATTTCACGTAGGGTAATATATCATTTCGACATTAAGAGCATTCCCATCACCTTACCTTTTACCATTATTCTTTCCTTGCTTGTAAATTTGCAGGAGCAGCAAACAAAATAATATACGCAGCAGTGTGCAAAACGTAATGGGAAAAAAGGGAAAAGCTTCGGTTGCAGAAGACAAAGAAATGACGCCCTTATACACAGACACCACCTGCAACAAAGATGTCAACATAACTACTTGGGAAGGCATGTACAGTCTTCTCGAAGAAGAAAATCCTAGGGTTATGGAGGTTAAAGCAACAACAAACTCACGTGGGTCATCTGAGGCGTCAATTACTGAACTTGCATGTTCATTCTAGCACTGGATAGCGGTAAGACCAAATATTCTTCCATACACTGACATGGTCAAGTGGGTATTAGACAGTGCTCATATAAGAGACAGACAATTCAAGACTCAAGACCAATACCTCATTGGGTCATTCACTGCACAATATTTAAGGCATATGTATCATCTACCAAAGCCACAGGCAACCTACAACAAGCAGTTCGTGGAGAAGTTCGCCAAAGAAAATGAAAAGTTGGCGGAATGCACCAAGAAACTGGTCGGTAAGGGAATAACCATTGAAAAAGGGCAAAGCGCGCTGACCAAGCCTCGTCGAAACTGCGAAGGAGGCAAAAATAGCACCTGGGAAGCCCGGATCAGAAAAAGGAAGGAGTTTCCGATGTGCGATTAGCATGCCAAACCCCTCGAGAAGGAAAGCCCCCAAGCGTTTAGTCCCCTGTATGCCGGAAAACTATGGAGAAAAGCATTAAAGGCTAAAGGCGGGACCCACACTCTAAAACTGACAGTATTTAATAGGTAAACCCTTGAGCGGTAAGCAGAGTTGGCTGAAACTTAGTGATTCCATTCAGAGCTCAACGCGTGGTAGCAGAAGAAGCCGCTACAACGTCAAACAACATCATTGACTATGTCAATGAAAACCTTCACAGAGCGAACCTCATATCAAAGACCACTCCCAGATTCCTCCCAAAGGCACAACAACTATAGATGAGATGGAGACGGAAAGCTGAGGAATAGGCAGAGTCTATCAAGAAGTTAACCAAGTTAAATTGGGATACTTACTAGAAGTACTTGGTGAAACTGCACAGTCAATGCATGACTCTTGAATGCATCACGAACTCTACCGAGAAGATAGCGCTAACACTTGCCGATTCTGTTTTCGTAGGGCAACTAAAATCGGAGGTCAGCCAGCCGTCCCTCCTCAAGCCGATGCTGAATGCTTCTGACCACAAAGAACAGATACATAGATAGTTAATTTCCAGATTCAGTTTTAGTTTTAATTTTGATTTATTTTTTCCTTAGATGAGGACGGTCATTTAAAACTCCTCTTATATTTTTGTAATAAACTATTTTCAGTATTTAGGAAGTAGTATTTTAACCCCTCTCATGCATTTAGAGAGGGATTCTGAAATTTGTCAAAAACGTTTCCTCAAAACATGCACTTTTGCACCCTCGGAGGAGGTTTTGATGAATGAATGGAGCGAGATTTATTGATATCTATGTTTAATTTCTGCTACTGAAATGAGATAAATCTATATTGTTGAAGCTCATGAGTAGAACTTGTTACCAATGGTACTTTTATCTCTTAATGATTTCTTCTTATGTGTCAAAGTAATATTTTATGCTAAGTTATTTATATATGAAAACTTGAATGTTTGAGTTATTATTTGTCACTTTTGTACGGTAATGACTATTCTGTTTATGCTCAATATATGAATGACTTATTATGCGATATGCTTCTCACAATTGTTTCGGCTAACTTTTTATACGAAACAATTCATTTTTATTGAATTTTTTTCTTGTAGCAATTGGATGATCTTTATTACCAATTACTGTTCGAAATCATTTTAGATCGCATAAGTGAAAAGTTGAATCCCGGGTTAGTTTTAGACTTAAATATTTCTGTTCATTAGAATACAATTGCATTTTTAGATTAGACTTAGATTAAAAGAATTCTACTTAGAAATCTTTAGAAAACAGAAATATCAATTCTTTTCAACACACACAAATTGGGAAACTAGTCCCATCATACCTAGTCAGACCCACCATCCCAAACAGAAAAGGAGTTGCTTTCAAGGTCTAGACTAGGTGGGTATCCCCCTTGTTGTAGACCTGATTTTCGGGGCTTCAACATACTAATATTTTTATTTTTTGGATGTAGGAGAAACCATGGTTGGAGGGAGAGATAACTTGCCTTAAATGAGATTCAAACAAGGGGACATCAACCAACACTAAATGCCATGAGGAATTTTGGATTGTTGAAATTTTATATGATCCCCAACATGACCAACTAGCCCTTTCTACTTGGAGAAATCATCTGTTGGTGGGATGTAGACACTGATTAGTTCATTGTGCGGTCTGAGTCATTTTCCATAGAAGTGGATGACATTTACTTCCTCACAGGGTTATCAAGGTGAGGTGATCCAGTGGTTTTGTCAGGGGCGCATAATACTAGTGGAGAGACAGTTAAAAGTTTGATGGAGCAACATTGTAGGGCAGGTAACCAAAGAGATAGAGAGAAAATCCATATAAAGGACCTAGAATACCTGACATTGCAGACACTGGCATACACTTGAATTAGGTAGTTGGAACTAAAGTTCCCCATATTATGACTAAACCAAATCTAGATTTGTGTCTAAGATATTTGGAACCCACCCTATTTAATTGGTGTGAGGGGTTGTTGGCTAATGTGAAAGCGCAAATGACGAAGATGAAGAGGAAAAGAAACCAGAACTTTGGCTATGGGAGCTTTCTAGTGAGTTTCATTTTTGTGAATATCCTAGTGATGCAACCAATTTTGCTTGAATATGTAGTGTATCTGCAACCAACAAGGCCTCGAGTGATGAGGTGGTGTTCTATCATGCGTAGAGAGGATGGAGTACATAGTAGTAATTAGTTCCCTAACACCTACTGGAAGTGATTGAGAGCAACAACATTGGAAACAGATGACTAGCCATATGATTTATTAGATTAGCAGGGATATCCTGACATGGTGTTGCCCATGAGAATGGATTTTGATGATTGAGGTAAAAATATTTTTGGGTTTTTATTTTTTTTTTTTTTTTTTTTTAATTTGTAAATTTTTTGAAATGGGTACAAAGTTACTAAGACATGATTGTTATGATATGCATATGTTGTTCCCATACACCCTGTTGGCTATTCCCCATTAAGTAAACATGTACCAGCATCTCAATCCCAAGTGGTAGAGGTAGAGTACGAAAATGAGGAGTTACAGGAATTTACGTGCAATGTCAAGGGATTGACATTATAGGTTCCACCAAGGAGTATTGTAGATACCTCTTGAAAGTTTCATAAGCACACAATTGGAGTCATTTCATCTCATCATTGAGGCCTTCTTCATTGTATCCTAAATGTGGTTTTATGTTATCATGAGGATCACTGAGCTGAGACATCATTGTCTATAGGGATATGTGTTGTTGTGATGGATCTACATATCTATGGTCAGGTGGCCAGGGCCTTAAATGCCTAGTTTTTGAACTATGTACCCGGAATTATATATATATAATAAAATGATGACCTCTTTGTGTTTTGTGGTTAAATGATGTTTATGTACAATGAATGTTTATTTTATGATGTGCATGGTTAAAACTATTGAGGTGACAAATTCCAATCTAACACATAGTTAGCAAATGAATTAGCCAACATTTTTTGATCTTGAGGAATATAAACATAAGCAATGTACTCAAATAAATGTTCCAAGAGATGTACCCTCAAAAAATAATGTAGGATAATAGATTTCCTTGTAGAATAAATCGATTTGAGCCAAGACACTATGATTTGAGAGTCAAGTTGAACAACTAAGTGGTGTATATCAAGGAGACTAGCCTCAGTCAAAATATCAATGACAACACTATATTCAGCCACATTGTTGGTAACTGTGCGAAGACAAATACCCCTAAAACTCAAATCTCATCAATGAGTGAAAAGATGACCCAAGTGGCAGAAGCAACATTCCGAACATAATGGCTTGCACCATCTACAAAGCCTCTATAGGGTAGTGAGGGTGTTGACATTTGTTCATCAAAGACCAAACGCACAAACCACACACAAAAACTATGGAAAAAATAAGACAAACAAAGAAACTTATCAAATGCACACCTATATATAGTATGTACAAGCAACCATGCAAAGAAACTAAGCATAATAGCATTTGAGGTAGAGCCCATTATGTGGCTCCGATAGTCTATTTCCATCACAATCAACTAACTCAGGGACCCCTTTCTTGAGAACACATTTAACAGTGTGTGGACCATGCCACATGGGTTCGAGTTTACCTACCCCGAACTTGTCATGGTCTTGTTCACAGACCAAAATGGGAAATCCTTCATAAAAGACACGAGGTCAAATAAATTTAGCATATTGGGCATTAAGGCTTTTCTGATGAGTTTTGTTATTGACCACGGTGAGAAGGAATTTTTCATCTATATGGTTGAGTTGTAGGAGACATTATTCCTTGGACAAAGTATCAAGGAGTAACTCAACAACTAGTTCAAGGGAAGATATTTCACATGGGATAGGAAGCACTAACTCTATTCCATAAACCAATTGGAAAGGAGTAAATCCAATGGCATATTTCACTGAGTTTTGGTATGCCCATAAGGTAGATAATATAATAAGAAGCAAATTAGACTTGTGTTTCCTAACCATACATTGCAACATGGTTTTAAAATTTTTATTAATAGTTTTTACTTGGCCATTGGCTTGAGGATAATAGGGTGTTGAGTGTTCATTACAAAAACTCAACTTGGCAGCTAGTTCCTAGATGATATGGTTCTGAAAATGTTTACCATGATCGGTCACGATGAATTTAGGAACAAAAACTTGGTGATAACATGATTAAATAAAAATAATGCAACATATTACCATCATTTGATTGTGTAGGCATGGGCTCGATCCATTTGGTAAAATAGTCAACAACCACGATGATTTAGTGATGACCTTAGGCAAAGGGTTGGTTGCATTGCACAAATTCAATACCCCATTATGAAAGGGGTTCGATGGCAACTATTGGGTGTAACAGAGAAGGATGATTTCACATTTTATGAGGAAAAACCTGACCAGGATGGCACTCTTCGACTGCATAGTTACAATCCTTAAAGAGTGAAGGCCAAAATTACCCTGCATGCAAAATTTTATTAGTAGTGGCAAGCCCAGATAGATGACCACCACATGCTCCAACATGGTAATCATTCAAGACATGCTTAGCTTCTTCATGAGTAAGGCATCAACGAACACAGTGTTAACAGTGCATCGGTATAAAGTATCACCAATAATAAGGTAGTGTCGAGACTAATGGTGTATATGCCGACAATCATCACAGGATAGTTCATGAGAAAAACATTGTGTTTGGAGATACAAAAGGATGTCTCATTACCAAGGGTCAAAATTACTAATGAGGAACAAGGATTCATCAGGAAAAGGATTTGTGGCCACAACTTCCTCATAAATTTGAGGAGATTCAACAAGAAGCTCGATGAAAGCTAAGGATTTTTTAGGTTTAGAAATGGCGAACTCCAAATCAAACCCTTGAAGGATAACAATCCACTTAGATTATTTTCCCCAATGATTTTACAGCTAAGAATATGCTTCATCGGGTTGGAGTCAGTAATGACGATAGTATTTTGCGATAAGATGTAATGTCTCAATCATTACACCGTAATAACAGTTGTTAGCGCCAACTTCTAAACATGGGAATAACAAAGCTTAGGACCAAAAAGGCCTTTGCTAAGATAGTAAATTTGATTTTCATTGCGCATATCATATTCTTGGATGAGGACCACACCTAATGAAAACTTAGATTTTTCAAGATATAATACAAAGACTAGGTTGAATTCAAGAGGACTTAGTAAAGGTGCAGACAACAAAGCTCACCTAAGAGCATTGGAAGAATGTTGGCCTTGGTCATCCCAAATAAAATGTACCCCTTTCTTCAAAAGGCACATGAAGCCTTTGGTAATGTGAGCATAATTGGAAATGAAAGACCATAAGAAATTGGATTTTCCCTTAATTCTTTGAAGTTGGCTAATATTATAAGGAGGAGAAAAATCAATAATCACCTCAACCTTTGAGGGATCAACACGAATCCCTTCTTGGGAGAAAATGAAGCTTAAAACTCATCCAGATCGCATAAAAAAACACACTTATGTGGATTAAGCTATATTTTGTAATAAAAACATTATAGAAAAATTTCTCGAAGGTGTGCAGGATGATCCTCACAAAGGAGAGATCGAGTAGTAACATCATTAAGATAAACTTCAATGATGTGTTTGATATTGTGGAATGCGTAAGACATGGCCCTCTAGAAAGAAACACCAACATTTCAAGGGCAATTTATGATAGGAAAAATTTCCCCACAAGAAAATAAAAGAAATTTTGTGCTGGTATTCGGGTTTGATTTCAATCTAGTTATAGCTCGAAAAACCATCCATAAAAGACAAGATATAATTACTGGCACACGCATCGAGAATCTAGTCAATAAAAGGTGTAGGATAATTATATTTTGGTTAAGCCAGGTTTAAGTCACAGTAATCAACATAAACTTGAATAGTCCTTGTTTCTTATTATCTGGAACAGGATTAAACCCATTCGGTCAAAGGTACAGGATAAATGAAACCATCATCTAGAAGTTTTTGGACCTCAATTTTAATAGTAGTTTCCTTATGTGGGTTTACTAGATAAAGTTTCTACTGAATTGGCTTGACTCCAAGATAAGTCCTAATCTCATGTTGTATAATTCGTGGATCAATGCTAGGCATTTCGTCGTAGGACAAAGAAAAAGTATCATGGAATTCTTTGAAAAGGGCAGTTTAAATATCAATCTCAGAAGAAGTAGAGTCTACCCCAATCAAAATATTTCCCATGACACCCAACTTTTGATGAGCCTCATCATTGGGTAACTATATGGACCTTAATACACCTCCTAGCTTATTCAAATAAACTCTTCTCGTAATTTCTTACATGTTTTGATTGTATTTTTCTTAATGAGATGAGTCAAAGTGAGATATTATGCAAAGTGGACTAATGTGCATTGATTGCAGGTTTTTGAGAGAAAATCATGGAAATTTTGGCTAACTAAGGGCTGAAACTCATATGAGACAAGGAGGAGAGATTGTAGGAGATAGATTCTCCTCATTTGATTCTCACTCATTCAAATATTCCTCAACCAATCACACCAGCTCAAAGTTACAAGAAGCCAAGTCATGGAGATCAAAAGGCAGTGGAGCCAGTGATAGTTAAAGAGCCAATTTATCTCAATTTTTGGAGTCAAGCCTCCCTAGATTTAAGGAAGTCGTTGGAGACTTCATTTGTGTAAATAAGGAGGCCTAGAGCCTCATTAGGATTCGAATTTTTGTTGTAAAAACACTATTCAATTTTCAAGTTCAAGACTTTTGGAAGACCTTGTGATGTAATTTTCTATTTTGATAATGAGAATGAGCATTTCCTTGATCCAGCATTGATTTGCCTCAGAGGGATGAAGCTCTTGGGTTAGGGACCAACCTTAGTAGCAAAGGCTCCTCTTCATGTATTTGTATGATTAGTTGATTTCATAGATTAATGGTTGAATTGTCTTTAGCATTATTTCATTGCAAGTAGTTGTGGATTTGATTAGTTTGTTTCCATTTGTGCCTTACTTCAGCAGTATCTTAGAAGAGATAAAGGAATATCAAAAAATTATCAGTAGGTGGATTTGGCTTCACTCCTCCCTTCAGGGATCATGGTTTGAGGAAGGAACACCTATGTAGCCCCAAAAAGACAGAATTCTGATTTCTCATGGGACTTAGGGCTTTCTGTTACTTAGGCCAGCATTTTATTAGTTTGCAAGAATAGGATTTGATTGCCATTTTTTCTATCTTCAGTCTTACATTAGATCTCATTAAGGTTTCATATTATTCTGCAAGTTTTCCCATGCATGAAATACGCAGCTACCTCATGAAATTATGTTTTCCTTAGTTAATTGAAATCTTTCTCGTTTACATGATTTATGGATAAATGTCAATGATTGATGCAGTGCAGGAGTTTCAAAAGTACAGAGAAATTTCATGATCAGCAACCTCATCCCAACTTCATCCACCCATGATTATCACTTTCTTTCACTGAATCCTTCGCCAAATTCATCATTCCATAATAATACTTCTTCAAGCTTGTTGAGCAAATCCAACCATCTCACAATGCAGTGGTCCTAGGAACTCCCTTGCCTCATTCCATCCACCAATCACCTTACTTAAGCCTTACATCACCTTCCAAACCCCTCCTTTTTCTCTCGACTGTACCCTGTAGGAATACAGGGGATCCTGTAGGAATCTAAGACATCCTGTAGGACGCATTAGGAAATCTTGTATGTTGACCTGTAGTGGCCTGTTTTGAGGCTGAATTTTGGAAAAAACCCCTAGGAAGCTAGAAAAGGACCCCTACTTACCTCCCAAGCCTTCTGACCATTCACCATCATCCCTAAGCCACCTGCCACATCACCAAAAGAAGTTAGCTTTCACACTTTCACACAAAAAAGACAACAATAAAAACGGGGTTATTTTGTTCATTTACATGCACAACAGTAGAATGTTTGATGTTTTAATTTGCATGCCTAGGATAGTAGGATTGCATACATGTTAACTTATAATTCTTTTGAAGCAAAGCCTCTTAGTAGTTAATTAGCAAAATGGTGTGTTTAAGCATTTGATTTCAGTCTTTTTCCTTACTGCAGTAGACAAGATTTCTTTTAGTGTAGATTTCTCTTTTCCTCATTGGTAATCAAGCTTCTTCTGAATCAATAGAAGTCTAGTTTGAAAAACCTTAGTGGTATATCGCCATATTAGTAGTGACAAAGAGCGGACCCATCACATTTACTTGTGTATACAGCATTGTCACCTCCAAGTTTGTACGAACCTTGGGTTGATAAAGTAATGTTGGTAGCCCGATGAGTTGCAACATTCTTACTACAATGCTAGTGCTCATCAACTTCGTGGAAATATTAATATGGATTGTAGTGGATATATTATCCAAGTTTCCCTAAAAATAAATAGCAAAAATACATGTAAAATTTTGGGAAACATTGGCACTGCTAGAGAAAACCAGGATTTGACTAGGCTCGTCCAAACTCTCTACGTGGGGAAGGAAGGAAGTGTGACGATGAAGAGCTCCCCAAGTATGGTAAAAAACTAAAACGACTTCTCATATAGCTTCATTTGATGGTAACAAGAAGTCGCGGAAGTCACAAGAGAGAGGATGGTTAATGGCCCAAGAGGGCATATGGTAATTATCAAGTGGTACAAAAATAAGATCACTATACTCATCATATGTAGAGGCTAGCTAGATAGATTGATAATAAAGTTATGTTGGAATTAAATGCATATGCTTTCCATATTGATCAAAATTATATTCATATGGCACCACCTAGGGATCATCAAGAATGAGGTCCACAAGTGTGAGAAGATATCATATGGACATGAGTAGCAATAGATGTGGAAGGAGTGCTAGGCTAGGGTAATTGAGGAAAAACACCCATAAGGGATGAAATTTTGAACAACCCCATGCCAACACTCTGAAATTGAGCAGGGTAATCTCCCATAAGTGGCATTGAATTCCCAGTAATGGAAATTTGGGTCAATGGCACGCAATAGTCAAGATGGTCGATAGTGACAATATTGTATTCATGAGGAAAGAAAAGTAAACGGAAGACAGATGAGACAAAAATGGTAATGGAATAAAACCAAATACGGCCAAGGATCAGGTTGTAATCTAAAGTGGCGTCAACAACTTCAATATTGACATAGTTAGTTTCCCCTCTAACTCGATAGAAAACTTGGGAAGAATCCCCTTAGGCACAAATTTGTGTAAAGAGTATTATTGGTTGTGGTGAGCACTAGAGAGCCAAGATCCTTCCAACACAAAGTTGACTTGATACAAGTGGAAGAGCCTTCATCCACCAAAGCGCGATTAATATTCTTATAGGAAATAAACAAAACAATTTCAAAGGTGATATGCTGGGAAAGTTGAAAGGCAGCCTTGTCAACATTGAATGTGATGAGGTTCAAGTCAGAAGGATCTACTCCATGAATCCTAAAAAACAAAGCCTTGCATTGTTGGAGACAACTTTGTAAAACATCTAGGGCAAAAATGGCACAAGGAGCTTGTGAAAAATCTTCAAAAATACTATAGTGTTGAGTGGCCCGAGGAGAGGGATTATGTGTTGTCTTATAGACGGCACCCTTAGGGTGGAGATAAATAGGTTCCACATGCTTATCTAACATGAGAGATCCAATGGAAGTAGGTGGAGTGGGTGAGTCCTTAGAAGAATAACTTGACACATGAACATCATATGATTTAGCTTGTGTGGTCACATTAATGTCTTCTTTTCACATAAAGAAGGACGAACTATTAGTAGGGTTCAAAAATGGCCCCTCATTGCCCCCTTACAGGGGTGGAGTGAATTGTGCAGGAAATGGATGAGGTAAAACAATAGGTTGTTGAGTAGATTGTGGTGGTGCAAGTAGCCTATGAAATTCATCCATTAGAGGGAATTCATAAGTAAGATGTTCACATTGAAAATTTTTACAAGGGAACTTAATCTTTTGATGGTGCTTGTTGGTGCCCCCTCCATGATTATAAGGATTTCATTGAGATTCCTGAGCAGTTTGATTTTTCTGTTTATTCTTCTTATTGTTATTTTTACCACTAGTTTGTTGGTTTTTGTAAGGTGTTGTGTACTTCACCATAAGAATGTTAGTGGAGTGCTCAGACAAAGGTGCTTTAGAAGAGCCAGACACACTTTTTGGGGATTACAATGTAACAATCAATTACGCAAGTTAAGTAACAAGTTGGCTCATGAAATTAGAAACAGACCCAATCAGACCATCAATGTGTAGGTCAGGAGTAGGTTTGGGTGGGTCAATGGAAGGCCTAGGAGAATTATGTAGTACTTCATAAAGCATACCTGATTTTGAATAGATCAAATCTAATTATTGGGTAGCTAACATAGCTTTCTCATCAGTGACAACTCAAAACATATACACATCTTTGGCAATGTGAGGTCATAAAGATCGAATGAACCATTTATGAAATATGTCATCAAGGAGATTGGTTCTTACCAACTTCTTACAATGACGCCACTCATGAATATGATCATAAATTAAGGTAGCATAATCTAGTTTAAAGTTAGACAAGAGATCAAAATCGATATTATACTTCTTGGGAAACTGAAAGTGCATTAAAAAGGTTTGAGCTACAAAGGAAAAGTCACTGTAGGATGTTGTTTCCAATTCAATGTACCATTTGGCATCATCCCCAGTTAAAGTACGTCGAAACAAGCAATGATTAATTGAATCATTCACTAAAGAGTTAGATGAACACCATAGGTCATACGTGGTGATATGAGGGATAGATTATCTACAGTCTTTCCTTCAAATTTAGGTATATTGAAAGGTGATTTTGCAAGCATAAGTAGCCACCAGGGGTCATGATGAATGTAGTCGTTAGTCAACTTAGCCAAATACGGTAAATCAAAAGAATATAGAAATGGCTTATGAAGTTGACTGAATGGACCATAGGGGAGAAGTCCATGACCAACCTTGCGGTCCCCCCATATAAGGGTTGTGATGCATGGTTTGTTGGTTAAGGTATGGTTTTGCGCCAGTATATGACTGTTGTGGACCAGGATGATTGGTGAAAGGATGTTTCCCCCAGGTAAAGTTCCCCCAGAGAGTAATAGACCCCCAAGAGCATGATTGCTAATGGGCTTGTACCCGGGAGGAAATGACAGATCGTCCAGTGTAGTAGTACTGACATAAAGATAATAACCGGTATTAGTGACAACACTAGAAACAGGGTTGCCCCTAGGTAAAATAGCCCCTCTAGGAAAAGTACTGGTAGGTGGAATCCCTCCAAATAGTGAACTATACCAGGTCTATGACATGCTAGAAGCAATGTAACCCCCTCTCACCCCCCTCCCCACCCCTCACACATTTCTAGAAGTAACCACACCTAACTAAGAATTAGGAATTGTCAGTTGAAAAAAGCTAGGTGAAAAGGCTGTTGAGCCTCCATTTTGTCCAAAATTTCATGATTTAACTGAATAATTTTATGCCTATACTAAGTTTCTATAATCATTATTATTTGTTTTATGCATTAAGTTATTATTTAGAGGAATTTAGAGCTGACAGTTGTTGATCTATGAACTCTTCTTGTTTTGTTAATTTAATGTGAAAATGTCATTAATGTTAGGATCATTTGTGGCAGGTGCTAACATTCCTATAGTAGCAGTTCTTATACCAGTTGTGGTTGCACCAACATTCCTGCACTAGCTCTACCTACACCAATATGCCTCCACCAACATGCCTGCACTAATTCGGGGCTTTCATACATTGACACATTTCTAGGCAAATATGAAAGACGTTTTTGTTAAAAATGGTGTTTGAACATTTCCACATAAGCTAAGATACACCCAAGTCGTACGGATTTAAGTTTAGGCAATAATTAATGCCTCAACCCCAAATTCGCAGCAGGTTCCATACAGCCAACTTATGCCTCTATTTTCGTGTAGGTAAAGGTGAATAGAGAAATTATAGAACATGGGTTTTGGTCTCAGTGTAGAAAATTGATTAAGCCTCAAACTGATTTCTAAAATTCATAATGGTATAAAAGTTACATAATGTTCTTTGAGGCAGTTTTATAAAAATAGATTGTTTTTCTAGAATTTTAGGATCTCATATTTGAAACAGTCAGTTTTAGGCACAATTTACGAGGTAATGGAGCTGAACCCCAAAATTATGAGAGAGGTTAGTGTTATATATATAACACACTAGGTTTTCCCCCAAAAAAATTCCCAAATTGGTAATGGTTAAGGAGATACACAAAGTTCTTTGCAGGCATTTTGTTGAAAAATTTGATTTTTCCATAATTGTAGAAAACGACCAGATTTGGGAAATTCATGTCATATCTTCATTCCTTCATTAGGGAAATGGTTGTACTAATATTCTATTGATGAAGATAAGTTGGGATTCAATCCCTGTAGTGTCCTATCTAGGGGGGCTAGATCGGTCTAAATTAATTGTCAACCAGGGTGCGTTTACTTAGAGGCGTGTGCCTAAAATATATAAGCATAAAGGATCTACTCTAAATCTATGACTCCTAAGTACAGTGTTGGGATTAAGTCTATTGTTAAACTAACTAAGCAT
>APFE031359310.1:21373-34729 GCA_000404065.3 Pinus taeda
TGCTCCGAATGCTACTCTAGAATTAAAATGGACATAAGTCGGTCAATATAACTCAAAATATTTATTATAAACTGTTTTTGGAAACAGAAGGACCATTTTGCATCTTCCCATTTGTTGGAAATCCTTATCTGGACACTCTCGAATCTCAAATTCGTGTTGCAAATTTTCCGTCGTCACAAAAGTTCCGAAAAAAATCATTGGTTTTAAATCAACGCTATCTCCCACATCCGAACTCCGATTCGACCCTTTTTTTTTTAAATTGAGTGATTTTTTGAGAGGAGATCAGATTTACAATAATGTTTCTGAAATATTGCACTAAAATTGCATAAAAAGATAGGAGATTCATCATCTATGAATTTTCATCAAAAACATTTTTGCAACATAACTGATTTTAAATCAGCGATGTATCCCTCATCCGAACTCTAATTCGGCCGATATTTTATTTATTTATTTATTTGGTATTTTTTTGCAAGGAATCTAGATATACATTTTTTTTTGTAAATTGTCACCAAAAATTTCAGATATGATCTGCAAACTCACCACCCAAAAACATTCCTGCAAAAAATGAAAAAAGAAATATTATTCCCGCTTGGCCCAAGAAAATGCTCTGTTGAGGATGTAGCACATGCTTGAAGTTTGTTGAATATTGCTGCCAAATTTGAAATTGAAACTATGCATCAAACCCTCATTCCCATGGAATCATAACCTCCTTTGATACCATTGATCTAAATCTTGGGGGGAGGCCCCCAAGATCTAAAGGATTGAAATGGATTTTGGGGGAGAGGCCCTCAATATTTGAAAAAAAAATGAAATGCCAGAAGAAAAAGAGGAGAGTTCCCAATAAACAAAACCACAAATAATTTTTTTTTATTAAAACAAAGGATAATTGTAAAAGCTACATTGTGGCAGACAAAAATGTCCTTTAACAAAATGCGACTTGTTACTTATAGTATTTTTCAATTACAATACCACGAGTCAATTCCATGAGTGAATTAATACGATGGGTGGATGTCACTTACAATACCATGGGTGGATGTCACAATACCATGGGAAAATACCATGGGTGAATGAATACCACGAGTGGATGTCACTTACAATACCATGGGTGGATGCCACTTACAATAGCATGGGTAAATTCCATGGGTGGATGAATAACATGGGTGGATGATTACCATGGGTTGATGCCATTTTCCATTTGGATCAATGATTTCTCAGTTATGGGGGGAATCGGTCAACTTGAAAGCACATCCAATAGTCTGCAAGCCTGGGGATGAAATTTGCATAGTTTCTGGGATGAGCAAAACAGGTTGTCTGTCATGCATTGTGCAATTTCGAGAATGAAGCCCTGGCTATCAGTCAAAATTGCGCAATTTATGAGCTAAAGCCCAGTGCTGGGCTAGGTTGCACATTTTTTTAGAGTGAAGGCTGCCTAGATGGATTGCACATTTCTGGAGCCCAAAAAGATTGCATAATTTCTTGAGGGAAGGCTGGTTCCCTTCCAGAATTGTGCAATTTTCTGAGTGAGCATATTAGCCAGAAAATTGACTAAGTCCAGAGTGAAAACCTACAGGTGGGAGGCAAACAAGTTTCCCAACTCAAGTTGTTAAGCCACTGAAACTAAGCTGAAGGCTATGTACTTGGACAATGCAAGACATGTTGCTAAGGATGGTAGGTAGGGAGGCTCCAAAATGAAGCTAAGGAAAAATTTTGGAGGGTGGTTGTAGCTGCTACAACACTTGAGACACACTGGTAGAACTCTAGCTCTCTGAATGGACCTTGTTTCATGAAAAGAAAATCTAACTCCTCTGGAAGTATTGTTTAGTTCTTTGATCTTCTTGGTTTCCACACTAGCTTGATTGAAAGATGTAGCACCTGCCATGCCCTTGGTCGGTTAGCACACATTCCAAGCCAAGTCAACATAGTTGTTTCGAATGGGGATGAGGGGTATATTGGTACATAAGAAATATGATATTCAAAGTTTCAGTTACATCTTTGTTGTTGCTCCCTTGCTAGCAGACTTGAACAGTACCCCGACGGAGCCACATAGGAACACAAGCATCGCTCTGCTGCCAGCGAGCCTGGAAGGTAACCTGGTAGAGCTACTTGCATCACCTATTTGTGTAGGAAGCCTTTCTCTTCTTTCACCTTATTCATTTTTCATTTTTTCAAAAAAAATCACCTTTTTTTTTCATTTTTCATTTTCATAATTGTGGATAACACTTATTCATTTTAGAGGCGAAAGAGGGATCTCGACTTATTGAGAGCGTAAGAGGTTGTTCCTTTAGAGAATTATTTTGTATATACCTCTGACATACTTGTTAAGGTTTTCCCCCTTGCCTTACTCTACTTGACTAAGATGACAAGGGTTAACCCAAAAACAACCCACTAGAGTAGGTGATACTAGTGAGCACACAAGCATTGTGTTTTCATCAAGGTTCACTTCGAACATAACATATTTTCCATTGGTGTATCATGGATTGAATTCAACAAGTTCTTCATACAAAGGCATGACAACAGATAACCAAGTATTGATAATTGCACGAGTCCTCTTGTATTTCACCTTTCTTGTTTCAAGAGTTACACAAGGTTTCATGCAAAACTAACCTACGAATGTAAACAAGCAAAAAAAAAAAAAAAACAAAATAAAGAGTAGAAGCAAATGTGAAAGCAAGGCGGGTAAGCAAAGCGAGCAGGCAAGCAAACAATTGATAAATCAAGGAAGCAAACATGCATGTAAGAAAACAAGACAAACCAAACATTACTCCTACTCCTATGCTAATGGTGCATGGGTCTTCTCACGTAAAGTGATACTTCTAATGCAACCACAGGTGCATTGGTCGACCCATGTTGGTGAAGGCATGGTTCACGAACAACATATTTAGGCGAACTAGCAAACATGAAAAATATAACAATGAAGACAAACACACTCCAAGTTTAAATGTGTCCACAAAAGCAAAAATGGTGAAATAGCATGACATGTAATATGTGGACTTACCATGGTGTTTTACTACACTACATGCATATGTTAAGCATATGCACTCTCTTGACTGTGAGATGCAAGAAAATGCGAGAAACATATACAACTTACGTCGCATGACTATGCTTCCTGTGTATATTTACTCCAGTGCATGAGTGATGGGATCATGTAGTTCAAATGGAGGAAGCAAAATTTGTGTTGGGTTGATCTTCAATGCATACAGATCAGTGTTGAGGAGCCTTGGGTGTTTAAATAATTTCTTGATCAGAAGTGAAACCAACATCAGGATAGTGAGGGCCTGACATAACCATCAGCTCGGGCTGAAGTGCCTCGACATTTTACAGGGTTCGGACTTCGTTGACAAATAGATCATCATAAATAGGTGGCTTAGATAGATCAATAGTGATATAGTCATCATCATGAAAGAATATAGGAGTAAATGGATCACGACAACTAGGATCATAAAAATTGATGATTCCATCAACATCCTCATGATTAGATAAATCAAGCAAAGGCATCAATGAGAAGCAAGAATGTTCACCCTCTGCATTTCCAGAAAAGGCAGATGAAAAACCAAGTGGTTTTTCAATGAGTAATTTGTCCTCTCTGTTGCCAAATGACGGACTGACATCGGGTGTGTTCTATGAATGATCAATAGTAGACGCATCTATGGACGGATTTACACAAGAAAAATAAGGGATAGAAGAAACACCAAAGATGTTAGGAAAAAGTGGAGGAGGCACAGACAAAAGAATATCATCCTTTGTCGCAGGTTGATGTTCAAGTTCCCAGTCATATTCATCATGAATGACAGTGAAAGTTGGTTGTGCAACACCAACTCTGTCGATGGCTTGATCCTCATTCACAACAAGTGTAGAGTCCAGAATGGAAGAACACAAGACAGTGCAATCTAGAGGATCAATAGAACATGAAGACAAAGGCTGAGGTAACAAATGCATGTGACAACCCATGGGCTTCGCAACCAAATCTGTGCAAAAATTGAGAGAAGTGATGCTGGGAGGATATGATAGTTGAACATATGTGTGTGCATGTTCTCATACATCACTCTGTGGTGGTGAAGTTGTTTGATGAGGTGGAGGAAGATAATCACCTTTGACAGCAATTGTGTCTGCTTGTGATTGTGCAGCTCCATCACCGAAATATGTTGAGTGAGATTGAACTTCAATTTTGTCTTGGGATATAGTGATTTACTAAGGAAATATAAAAATCTATCCCAAAGATATGGAAATTTCATCCGGTTTTTTAGAGCCTCGAATTGCAATACACAGAAGCACTGCCAAAAGTACATAGGCAATCCTTGCAGAGTCTTTCGTTGTTTTAACAGTTTCTTCTCAAGAGGTTCTAGATTAAAATTATGGACAATATATTCAATTATATCATAGAACTGTTGAAGTGGGTGCACGCAATTGTGAGGCAGGCTATGGCACCATCGTTGTGGGGATTCGTGAAGTGTGTGTGAAAGAAACAAGCTGACCTCTTATTCATAGAACTCATATGCATCCTCAAGGAATGCAAAGAAGTCTTGTAAGTACTCAGGCTAGGCCACTTTTCCTTCACCATCATACGTGAATTTTGATAGAGATCAAAAAACTCCCTCGTGATGTCGAGAGGTTCATAATTAGGCAGACATCACAGAGGGATGAGCCTAACGGTCTCCATGACAGATACATGAAGATTCAAAACAATATGTGAGGACTCATCTTATCATCTAGCCCTCCTTCTAGTGCCAGAAATGTTGACAATGTTGGACCCGCCAACATGTTAGGGGATCTCCCCGGTAAGAAGTCCCAACTAGACCTCAAACCGTTTGGTGTAGGAGTCCCAGCAGTGGGGTAGTATGATATCGCCTTAACCGTGGTTGTGCACAGAGGCGAGTAATATGTCCCTATTGGTGGAAAGGGTGTGACGTGCACAACAAGTTAAGGAAGGTGCATGAATGGGTCTAACACACGTAACAAGGGTATGAGTGTGCCCCTTAGAAACCTATGAAAGCACACAGCTTGAAAGGGAACACACACGAGAGATACATCACATGCTGGAAAGAAGGTTAGCCAACGATCCAAAGTGATGGCTAAACCAACAACACATCTCGATAAGATTCATACAAACATATATAGAAAAGTCCATACATACATGAGTAAACAACAAATATGTATATCATTAGAGTAACCAAGATAGTTGAAATACAATAAAAACATATGCACGAAATGTGTTGGCTCTATTGTATTAAGAAAGTGAAAGCTCCAATCATACATACAACTATGACCAACCACTAGTCTCAACAATGAGACGTTACAGTCAATTTAGCTTGCTCCTCCAAAGAGATATACTAGCCCTGCATTGTGGAGAAGCCAAGGCTCATTACAATACACTCCAAGCTTTCTCTAAGATACACCTATAGGAATATTGGCACCCAAAAGCCTGTACAATAAGTTATGAGGTTCTATAAATAGCAAAGGGTGAGGTGGCCCTTGACATTCCCCTTTGTGACTCTTCACCTACCCTCATGACTCTTCAACTACTACATGACTGTTACATTCTACTTATCGACACTTGGTCTTTCACTTTTTACAAGATGTTACATTACAATCTGCACATGTACCCATTTGAGAAAAAATATGCTTGAGCAAGCCATGCAAGACATTACTAAGACTCGGACAACTGTGGGAAGGCCAACTTTTTAACATCCTCATGATGATCGACGGTGGCAAACTGATGCTAAGCTTAGTAGTCTTTTATTGTGTCCGCATGCTCAATGCTGACATCTTGCTGAAATAAAACTCTCGCCTCCATTGCATCCGGGTACACTACTTTGGCACCTTTTTCCAACTCATCTAATAACATTCACATCATAGTCTTGAGTGCATCCGAGCCAATAACATACCGATGCATAGTGTCTGCATCGATCTCCAAGTCTGCATTGGTGGCTACATGCATCAACTCATCAAAGTACATGTCCATCTCTAGTCAGACTTGGTTCTTTGACTTCGCCTTGGTGAGTGTGCCAATAGATGGGATCACGTGCGTGTGCATAATGAAATCCATGCTTCTGAACACCCGTGCATGTGAAGCCTGCAAACTTGATCTAACTCTAGATGTGTGCCTTCAACTCTATTGCCTTTGGCTTCATCATATTTAGTAAATGAAATGGGGCTCCTTTGTACCGCATTGTCCATGTTTACATGTGATCGAAAAAAGTGTGCATATTTGAAAAGACGTGTGCTCTCCTAGCACAATGTTGTTGCCAACCATTGAGATGGACAACTGACTTATGCATGGTGCCGAATCTGGAATACAACATCCACATGATTGTATCGAGGGACGATACTTCATATAGTATCACTTTCTTCAACTCTACCCTGGTAGATGATGTAACTTGTTCTCCTCCTTGTTTGGCTGCTTGTAACTCCTTAGCCATGCACTCACTCTCTTCTATCAAGAATCGAACACTCAAGCTGGTGGATTCGGCATATGCACTGGTAGCATTGACCAATGCTGCTAGATGCTTGCACACATTTGATACGATCACTCATTCTTCAAACTGTGCAGGAGATATGTGAACATTCGGAGTGGGCACTCTACGTGACTACACAACTCTGTGTTGCAACTCGTTGAAATATATGCTATGCATATCTTTTTCTAGATTGTCTTCAAGGATCTCTGTCTCCTTTATCGATTAGGACTTTCTCTGCTTCCAAATCTGGTGAAGTCGATGGGGTGACCTTTTGGTTTTGAGGCATGAGGTCAACTTGGGGATTGCATGATTCTGCAAAGTTCACTATTGAAATGGTTCCTTTAATGGAAGCAGTGGCTAACAATGAAGTAATGGATTGGGCAAACATATTGTCAGATAAATTAGCCACTGCAATTCTTGACTTTAGAGCAAAAACTCGCATGACTGACAAGTCTATTCCTCCGTTTTATTATAGTGCTTATATTTTAGATACTCTTTGTTTCAATTATGAATTTCCTATACTTGGATGGAGATGGACTTCACAAGACCCCATGCCAATCCACATTTATCATCAAAAGTTATGGAAGGCACACTATAAGGACCAATTGTACCAAATCTGTAATGGTTTTATGTTACCTATCTATTATGCCATTTTTTATAAGCCTGCTCCAAAGGTTTCCACGGAAGCAGAGGTTGACCTAACTGCTGTAGGAAATTGGTTTGGGGAAGACAAATTCACATACATAAGAGTTCTTGGTAGCCTTGCAAGACCTCATGTCCTTCCTCTATATGTACCTGATAAGATGTTAGCCCGAGAATTGGCCTACCAAATAACAATAGCAAGAACATCCAAGACTCTTAGGAATTCTAAAAAGCAGGCTTGGCCTACTTTTCCTTTGAGATGCAGTGTTTATACTCTACACGACTACAAGCATGTAGAGAAGGAGGCAGAAAAAACAAACATGCTCAATCTTGCAACCATTCCTAATAGGCAATTCGATCCAAGGAAAGTTGCCTATGTTGTGCTTGAACAAGCCAAACTTACAAGGTTTGATTATGAAAAAGATGAATTTGATGACCTATTTTCTTCAATAGAATCATTATTCCAGGTACAAACGCTACCCAAAATGAGATATAACGATGAAAGACTAGTAGAATTTAATAGGCTTAGAGAACAGAGGTTGCAAACTCTACCTCTGGACTTATTAGCTACTACCCAACAACCTTGTAAAGCGAGCCTAAACAACAAATTATTGATAAACCTCCTACTGTAGAGAAGATTCTCGAAAGAGGAAAAGAACCAGAGCAGGAAAAAGAGAGAAAAAGAACAGGACAAGGGCAGCGAAAATATCAATATGGATACTCAGATTGATCCCAAGCTCCTCCAATAATGGCAACAATTTGACTCTATTATAAGCAACCTGGAAGGTCCACAAGGTGCTAGCACACCCAAAGTAATAGTTGGATAAGATACAACACCAAAAACGGTTCCAAATGAAGGAACCAGTGGCCTACCCACTAGCACGAATGTAGAAATGATTCCAAAAGATCCATCCGATCAAATTATTTTGCAGATAGAAGACATGCCTCCGTTAGATGTATTTTACAGTCCCAAACATAGGGCTGGAGTGAAAAGACAAAGGAAAAGGAGAATACTTGATCAATCTTCCCTGTTTCTAGCACAAACATAGACAACTAATGTAGTGTGGAAAGAAGAGTTTAACCCTTCCGATGACCTGACAGAACTTTCTCAGTATGCTGGAGCTTATTCGGCAGCCACTATAGATAAGGCATTGGAAGTAAGTAATCTACTTAAAGAAAAGGACCAAGAAATTGTTTTGTTGCAGTCATAGGTGTCTGAAGCACAACAGAAAATTGAATAGTTGGAATAGCAACTATCAACACAACAGCAGATAAACAATCAATTGAATAAGGAATTGCTTGAGGAGAAATAGAGGATAGACTCAAGCGCAATACAAAAGAAAAAGGAATTATCCGAAGCATTGGCCAAGATAAAGACAATGAATGAACAAATGATGAAAACGAAAGATGAGCAAATCTCTCAGCTGGCACATCAAGTAGAAAAGTTCAATAGTCTTCCACAACCAGCAGATTTCAAGTCCGAAGCTCTACAGATCAACAAAGCATTGGTTACACAGTTAATACTGCTATGTCATAACATTTCTCTGGTTGAGCCCCTTTGTGATATAACTGCATCAATAGTTGACAAATCAGTCGATGCTAGGGAGGATTTGGAACAAGCCGATGAGACTCTAACTAACTTTCTTGCTTGGCAAGACACCAATGAAGGGAAGGTCGCAAATCTACCTAAAATTCTAGAGTCACAAAAAGAGATCATTTTCTTAGAATGGTAGTCATAGCTAATGAAAGCAGAGAGAGAAATCTCAAGATGCAGATTATCTACAAGTAATTTAACTAAGTTAATCAATAACACTCTTTATCTATCTAACATGATTTCGCAGTGCACTCCAGGTAAATTGCCATCAGCCAAAGCATTGGAACAAGCATGCAATCAAGAATTGGAGAAGAATGGAAGATTAATTGTTGGCATCCAAAGTTTAACTTGGGATACCTATTGGTTTTTATTAGTAAAACCATACAGTCAAAGGGCCACCCTCAAATGTTTAACTGATGCGATCGGTTGTATCATTCCTGAAATCTAAGATGCCACATACTCAGCTCAACTACATTCTCGTCTCACTCGTCCTTCAGAATTGGAACTGATGCTCACAATCTGCCAGCTCAAATCAAAAGGAGATCATCTGAAACAATGAATCATGATGCTGACTACAAACAAACCTATTGTTGAGAAGATACTCATGATTTAGTTGTACCAATTAATAGCATTTTATTTTTGTAATTAGTTAGCTTAATTAGTATTTATAAACCCTTTCATGCATTTAGAAAGGATCCTCAGTTTTTTTATAAAATCAAATCTGGAAGTCACACTATTTTGCTTATGGTATATTTTTTTATAAAGACTGGGCCAGTATTCTGAATTTTAACGAAGAAAGCTTTGATGGGATGTGCACTATTGCCTTGATGTGAAAGTGTTTCTAAGTTGGAAAAAGGAATTTGAATGCGATTGATATCGGGAGTGATCCAAATAACATATGGTACTATTATCTATGATTTTGTTTCATTCTTTCATGTGAATCATCATTTGTTTAATCTTGCTATCATTGGATATATGTATGTCTTTTTAACAACATTCCTTATATTTCTCACTTTTGAATGTTTAAGGAGTGTTATTCTTTCAGTCATATATGTATCAGTGATATATAAAGAATAGTGTAATAATGTTTTAATCATTACTTTTTTCAACTAATTGAACAAAGTAATTATCATATGAATAAATGTCTTTGTTTATCAATAGAGTCATCTATATGCCTGTTTGTGGATAAAGATTATCAAACATTACACTAAAAGCAGAAATTTCCCAGGATAGGATAGTTATTCATATTTTTACTTTTTAGATTAAATCATTCATCCATTATCATTATATTAGAGAACCACCCATTTATCCATCCCCTTTTATTCATCATTGGGAAACTGGTCCCATTATTTCCAGTCGGAGCCACCACACCAAATGAAAAAGGAGCTGCCTTTAAGGTCAGGACCAAGTGGTTTTCCCCGATGTTGTTGCATCCATTTTCGAGGCATAAACATTTTTGGCGCTAGAAGGAGGGCATGAATTGTGAATGGCGAGAAAACCAAAACCTATAGACCATTCTGAGAGTAAATCTCCCTCCACCTCACCTCGGACCTCCCGTTTGCATTCTGGAACACCAGTATTCAAATGAGAAGAAGAGGAGTCAACTACCACTGCTCAATCCCACCATACTTCAGATCGATTAAGTCTTGAGTCTCCTAAAGTTCAGTCTCTCATCCAGAAACTTTAAGGCTTTTCGATATCAACACAGAAATCTGAAGTGTCTCAAGACAGTGAGACTTCGCAATTCAATCTACCTCACCCTCTCACCAGACTTCAAAGCAGAAAGCTCGGTATTGAACCTACTGATTTGCCTTTACCGAAAAGGAAAAGGGCTAAAAAGAACATTAAAGGATCGCACAGTGAGACTTTCTCATCATCATTCTCCATTTCATATTCTCCAGTGCAAAGTAAACCATACACTCCTCCATTACACATTGTTGTTTAGCAGGGATCAACAACTTCAACATCCCAACCTATTCAATCTTCAATATCAACTCCTTGCCAAACATCTGGAATTTCATCAGCAATATCATTTGTTATTAGTTCTAGATGGCTCAAAATCCATGGAATAGTCCTAGTGCGGTCACTATGCCTGCACCATTACACCCATTGCCAGATTCTCCTGAAAAATGGTTGCCGAAATTTAATCCAGATGCTGGAACAATAACCGAAGAACATATTAACAATTTCATGTTATCAGTTAATTTAAAAGGAGTAACAGAGGAAGATGTTGTCGTTAGGCTTTTCCCTTATAATTTACAAGGATCAGCTGGGTCTTGGTATTTTTCCTTGCCCTCTGGATCCATTACCAGTTGGAACATTTTTCAAGAACAATTTCTCACTAAGTATGGTGATGATAGATCTTTAGCAACATTAATCAACGATCTCTCGAATCTTAGGATAGAATCTAAAGAACCTATCAAGGAATTCAACTCGTAATTCAATAAACTCTTGAATAAGATTCCAACCGACTCCAAACCAAGCGAACAAATCAGAAGCAAATGGTATATAACAACCCTACCTTCAAATATAGCCATTTTTGTAGATAGAGTTGCAAAACAAACTTTAGCTGAAAACATGAAAGAGGCGCTTGTTGTAGAGAAACACATTATTGCTTTAGAAAAGAAAGCTGCTCTTGAAGATAGAAAATCCAAAAATGTTTCTTTAAAGATGATTCGAAGAAGAAAACCCCTAAATATCCATATGATATGGAGGGTCTACAAAAGGTCCTCAAGACTATGTCAAATGAAATGGTTGAAATCAAAAAACAAGTAGCTGAAACTTCAACAAAGAGGCCATTTTTAAATTTTAAGAAACCTGAATCAAAACCACCAAATGCTATATCTAATGCAGACTCAAATCCTAAAGAGGAAGAAGAAGATGAAACCGTCTTGCCATTCGAGGAACCCGAAGAAGAGGAGATTGTCGAATGCCATGGGATGTGGGACTTCATTTTACCTAACTCCGATACAGAAAATGAAAAAGAAGCTTTCCCTGTGACTACTAGGAGTAAAAGTACTCCTAAACCTGTCCAAGCAACTTCAAAGAAAAGGAGTGTAGGTACCACTACTATAAAAGAAAAGGTTCCCACAAAGAAATCTACGGCAATACCATCCCAAAATCAACTATCATCTTCAAACATACCCTCAACATCTAAGACGTTGGTAGTATCGGATTCAATGGATTACAATATTATCGATGATATGAAGAAGACAAAGGAAAACATTACTATGTTTGAACTTAGCAAACTCAAACATCAGCAGAAATTACTTCTTAAGGAACTAAATGTAGTCCCTTCTTCACCTCTTCCTAATGTTGTATTGTCTAAAGCTCCAAATGATTCAGGTCAACCACCTCCTGGTAGAGTAGAAGCTACTGATGTAGTTTTAATTAGAGACAGATCAAATTCTCATACTCCCCATTTTCTCTTGAACTATGAGATCTATAATAGAAATCTACACAACTATTTGATTGGCTCAGGGGCATCCTCTAACATAATGCTAGCTTTAGTTTGTTTGAAACTTGACATTGAACCCCAAAAGTATGCAATTCATATTGTACAGTTGGATAGAACTAAGGTCCAGTTTTTAGGGGAAATCAACTCCGTAACTATCAGGTTATCAGCTGATCCACGAGTGGTTTAGAGAATCGATATTTTAATCGCTGATATAACTGAATTTTATGGTTTAATTTTGAGTAGAGGCTGGTCTGATAAACTCCATGGTTATATTTCTATCGATTGGTCCCATATGTGGCTACCTTATAAATGAAAGCCAAATCAGATCAAAATCGATCGGGAGAAACATGTGACCCATACTGTCACTGAATTTGAACAGGAAAATCAACCAATAGCATTAAATAACAATATTTTGTGGAATTACTCATCCGAATCATTCTTTGGCAATTTCACTACCCAACCATCTCCTTTCTCAGTTAATAATTTCACATCCCAAATTGAATTTTTTTCACAAACCAATAGATCAAGATGTGTCAATATTGCTGAGGAAACTATAAATAAAATTGTTGGTAATACGTTATTTTGGTCACTATACCTTGATGGGTCTAAATCTAGTGAAGGTGCGGGAGCATGGTGTATTTTAGTTAGCCCTGAAGGAGAAAAAATTATGTTATCATGTAGATTGGAATTTGAATGCACAAATAATACGGCTGAATATGAGGCCTTAGTTCAAGGACTCTACAAAGCTATTGGTCTTAAAGTTCAATATTTGAAATTCAGAAATTGTTATAAAACAAGTTAGAAATACAATTCACTGTCTTTCTAGTCATCTCAAACACTATCAGTCTTTGGTGCAGGAACTCATATCTCAATTCTTAGCATTCAATATTTCTCCTATCCCTAGATCCCAGAATGCAGTAGCAGACCTGCTAGCTAATGTTGCTTCCAAACTCCTACCTTCCGAAGATTACAACCCAAATAGATTTTCAGTAGAGTTAATTTTTAGACCATCAATTCCCGACAATGTCACCAATTGGCGAGTATTCAATCATGACAAAGACATTTTAAATTTCTTGACTTCCGACAAGTCCTATGATGATCAAATCATTGATGAAAGTGATCATGACCTTCAAATGAAGGAAAAGCAAGAAGAAAACTCAATACCAAAACCAGTGGTTAAGCTAGAAGATCTTTATGATATTAAAGACAGG
>APFE031359310.1:61147-73396 GCA_000404065.3 Pinus taeda
AATATTATAAAGCATATTCATCATAATTATCAAGGAGATTATGAAACAAACCACATAAGACAATTTGTTGAGAAAAATGAATCTGATTGTATTAATTCAAATGAAAGAAGAACTTTACAACCTGTGCCTTGATGTCGTACAAGCTCCTCCCAGGGTCTGACAATAAGTCTCCTCTACTTTGACAAGTTTCACTCACTTCCCAATGAAACCAAAAGGTATGTGATCTCTCCTCTCAAGTTTAACTAGGAAGTCCCAATTCCATCAACATTTACCCTCAAAATGTTCAGCTTCTAACCTCCCTAGCAACTGACCCAATGCTTTAATTTATAGTGCAATGGAGGGAAGTTATTAGGTCCTCCTTCAAAGGGATAAAGCCCTCCTTCAAAGTGATAGCTCTTCCTATCAAGGGATTAGCTCCTTCTCTTTTGGGATGCATGAACCACTTTGGAGCGAACAATCCACGTCAAAATCCTTCTAGAAACATCTAGAATTAACCCAAAAGTGAGTTTTTTAGGATAAACTTGCGCCTTTTTGACTTTTACAGGGGTACGCACCCACCCCTTTACAGACAGAGCATGCAGGTATGCAGGTAATATGAACAAAGGGTGCGGGTCCGCAGGTAAAAGTAGGAGAAAGTGCGGAACCAGACTAATATTGATTTTCAATGTCTTTCTCTCATTTGCAAAACTTGACATGAAGAGCTAAGGCTTGAGACTTGCTTAGGAGGCTAGTATAAATGATGATAGACCCATACTGACTGCAAATAATCATGGTGACGATATTTTTGTGTAACAAGGAAAGGTGAATAGCAAGTATAATGAAAGACCATCCCCTATTTCTCCACTGCGATATCGCTATTGGCAATCGGAAGGTGTAACGTAGCACATGTTTATGACACCTTTAAATCTCCCGATGCGATAAGGTATATCGACATCGACAATCGACGATTTTGCAATGACATAAGTAATATGACCCGAGCCCATCCCCGATTGCGATACATTAAGGCGCAAGTTTCAAAATAGATTTAAAAGGCTTGCATGCATTATTTTGGATTATTATTAAAGCCTTCCCGTTCACGATAGCGATTTACTTTCGATTATCCGCCCAAAAAAACCCAAGCCATGTTTGAATGAATCATTTATCATATAAACGATATGATGGGTATTTAAAACTCCTTTACCTTGATTGACAGGTTAAGCGACCAATTAATGAAGCAGTTATGCCGAGATCTTCTCTGAGATTGTATCTACGGAAGTATCAGTATAATCTTTCATTATTCACTAATTAATATAATACTTTCATATTGGCTCATACTACCTATTTTCTGTATCACGTTGATTTCATTCCTTGCATAGAACTCCGCCAAAATAAAAAATTCAAAATGGGAAAGAAATCTAAGAGATCCACGGCAGCAGTGGCTCTCGCAGTAACAGTGCAGCCCACCAGTGTTCCAGGACCAAGCAAAAAAGGTTTGATTTTAGACACTACGTGTCTTGGCCTTGGAAACACAAGTTAGCAAAGCGTCTATAATTTGATTGAAGTAGAGGAGCCTGAGACAGTACCAGTACAAGCTACCGCAGATTCAACTAGAAAATCAGAGGCTTCCCTTAAAGATTTAGCTAATTCATATTTGCACAGAATAGCAACACATGAGAAAATTCTTCCATACATTGATGTAGTGCGATGGGCAGTAGAGGAGAGGAACATTTTTCACAGTTGACGGAAGGATGTTTGGCTCATTTCAACCTGATGACTTAAGGAAAATGTATCACTTACTGGAACCTCAAAAGAAATACAATAAATCCTTTCTTGAAAAGTTTTCAAGTGAGAATGATACTGAATCGGCCCCAATTCGGGAGTGGAGACAGAACTTCGCAAGACACAAACATGAATCCTCAGGAAGTACTCTGTAGATTCATTATGTTCTCCTTACTATTATGCAGGAGCAATGATGTGTAGAATTTGGGATTGCATGATTCTGCAAAGTTCACTATTGAAATGGTTCCTTTAATGGAAGTGACAGTTAACAGTGAAGTAATGGATTGGGCAAACATATTGTCAGATAAATTAGCCACTGCAATTCTTGAATTTAGAGCAAAAACTCGTGTGACCGACAGGTCTATTCCTCCGTTTTATTATAGTGCTTATATTTTAGATACTCTTTGTTTCAATTCTAAATTTCCTGTACTTGGGTGGAGATGGACTTCACAAGACCCCATGCCAATCCATATTTATCATCAAAAGTTATGGAAGGCGCACTATAAGGACCACTTGTACCAAATCTGTAATGGTTTTATGTTACCTATCTATTATACCATTTTTGATAAGCCTGCCCCAAATATTTCCACGGAAGTAGAGGTTGACCTAACTATTGTAGGAAATTGGTTCGGGGAAGACAAGTTCACATACATAAGAGCTTTTTGTAGCCTTGCAAGACCTCATGTCCTTCCTATGTATGTACCTGATAAGCTGTTAGCCCGAGAATTGGCCTACCAAATAACAACAGTAGAAACATCCAAGACTCTTAGGAATTCTAAAAAGCAGGCTTGGCCTACTTTTCCTTTGAGATGTGGTGTTTATACTCTACATGACTACAAGCATGCGGAGAAAGAAGCAGAAAAATTAAACATGCTCAATCATGCAACCATTCCTAATAGGCAATTCGATCCAAGGAAAGTTTCCTATACTGTGCTTGAACAAGCCAAACTTACAAGGTTTGATCATGAAAAAGATGAATTTGATGAGTTGTTTTCTTCGGTAGAATCATTATTCTAGGTACAAACGCTGGCCAAAATGAGATATAACAATGAAAGGCTAGTAGAATTTAATAGGCTCAGAGAACAAAGGTTGCAAACTCTACCTCTGGACTTATTAGCTACTACCCCGACAACCCATTCAAGCGAGCTTGAACAACAAATTATTGATAAACCTCCTGCTGTAGAGAAGATTCTCGAAAGAGGAAAAGAATGAGAGCAGGAGAAAGAGCAAGAAAAAGAATAGGACAAGGGCAGCAAAAATATCAATATGGATACTCAGATTGATCCCAAGCTCCTCCAAGAATGGCAACAATTTGACTCTATTATAAGCAATCTAGAAGGTCCACAAGGTGCCAGCACACCCAAAGTAACAGTTGGACAAGATACAGCACCAACAACGATTCCAAATGAAGGAAACAGTGGCCTACCCACTAGCATGGATGTAGAAATGATTCCAAAAGATCCATCTAATCAAATTATTTTGCAGATAGAAGACATACCTCCATTAGATGTCTTTTACAGTCCGAAACACATGGTTGTAGTGAAAAGACAAAGGAAAAGGAGAAGACTTGATCAATATTCCCTATTTCCAGCACAAACAGAGACAACTAATGTAGCGTAGAAAGAAGAGTTTAACCCTTCCGATGACCTTACAAAACTTTCTCAGTATGCCAGAGCTTATTCGACAACCACTATGGATAAGGAATCAGAAATAAGTAATCTACTTAAAGAAAAGTACCAAGCAATTGTTTCGTTGTAGTCACAAGTGTCCGAAGCACAACAGAAAATTGAACAGTTGGAACAACAACTATCAACACAGCAGCAGATAAACAATCAATTGAATAAGCAATTTCTTGAGGAGAAATAGAGGATAGACTCAAGCACAATACAAAAGCAAAAGAAATTATCTGAAGCATTGGCTAGGATAAAGACAATGAATGAACAAATGATGAAAATGAAAGACGAGCAAATCGCTCAGCTGGCACATCAAGTAGAAAAGTTCAAGAGTCTTCCACAACCAGCAAATTTCAAGTTTGAAGCTCTACAGATCAACAAAGCATTGGTTACACAATTAAGACTGCTATGTCATAACATTTCTCTAGTTAAGCCCTTTTGTGATATAACTGCATCAATAGTTGACAAATCAGTCGATGCTAGGTAGGATTTGGAACAGGTCGATGAGACTCTAACTAACTTTCTTTCTTGGCAAGACACCAATGAAGGGCAGGTCACAAATCTGCCTAAAATTCTAGAGTCACACAAAGAGATCCTTTTCTTAGAATGGCAGTCACAGCGAATGAAAACAAAGAGATATCTCAAGATGCGGATTATCTACAAGTAATTTAATTGAGTTAATCAATAACACTCTTTATCTGTCTAACATGATTTCGTAGTGCACTCCAGGTAAATTTCCGTCAGCAAAAGCATTGGAACAAGCATGTAATCAAGAATTGGAGAAGAATGGAAGATTAATTGTCAGCATCCAAAGTTTAACTTGGGATACCTATTAGTTTTTCTTAGTAAAAACATACTGTCAAAGGGCCGCCCTCAAATGTTTAACCGATGTGATCAGTTGTATCATTCCCAAAATCCAAGATGCCACATACTCATCTCAACTACATTCTCATCTCACTCGTCCTTCAGAATTGGAACCGATGCTTGCAATCTGCCAGCTCAAATCAAAAGGAGATCATCCAAAACAATGAATCATGTTGCTGACTACAAACAAACCTATTGTTGAGAAGATACTCATGATTTAGTTGTACCAATTAATAGCATTTTATTTTTGTAATTAGTTAGCTTATTTAGTATTTATAGACCCTTTCATGCATTTAGAAAGGGTCCTCAGTTTTTGTATAAACTCAAATCTGGAAGTCGCACTATTGTGCTTCTGGTATACTTTTTTTTATAAAGACTAGGCCAGTGTTTCGAATTTTAACGAAGAAAACTTTGATGGGATGTGCACTATTGCCTTGATGTGAAAGTGTTTCTAAGTTGGAAAAAGGAATTTGAATGCGATTGATATCGGGAGTGATCCAAATAACATATGGTACTATGTATCTATGATCTTGTTTCATTCTTTCATGTGAATCGTCATTTGTTTAATCTTGCTATCATTGGATATATGTATGTGTTTTTAACAACAATCCTTATATTTTTCACTATTGAATGTTTAAGGAGTGTTATTCTTTCAGTCATATATGTATCAGTGATATATAAAGAATAGTGTAATAATGTTTTAATGATTACTTTGTTCAACTACTTGAACAAATTAATTATCATATGAATAAATGTCTTTGTTTATCAATAGAGTCATCTATATGCCTGTTTGTTGATAAATATTATCAAACGTTACACTAAAAGCAGAAATTTCCCGGGATAGGATAGTTATTCATATTTTTTACTTTTTAGATTAAATCATTCATCCATTATCATTATATTAGAGAACCACCCATTTATCCATCCCCTTTTATTCATCATTGGGAAACTGGTCCCATTATTTCCAGTCGGAGCCACCACACCAAATGGAAAAGGAGCTGCCTTTAAGGTCCGAACCGGGTGGTTTTCCCCGATGTTGTTGCAACGATTTTTGAGGAATTAACAAGTTGCTACTTCAAATCCTGCAACTCCTTTTTTGTTTCCTCCATCCTCTATTTCTCTCTTAGCCTTTGCACGATCCTCTTGTTGCATTGTCACCTCTTAGCCTCAATCTCCAAAGCTACTTTCATCACGAGTGGATCTGCTTTTAACTTGTGACTTTGTTTTGCCTTTGCACTGTCAACAACCTTTCTCTTGCCTTTGTCATGCACATGTATGTTTCCCTCTGATGTTGTTGATGATGGTGCTCTATGAGGTGCTTCTTCTTTATGCTTTTCCAAACACTCTACAACTATGCCAACTGGTTCATTGAGCCTGGAGAAGTGATAACAATATCTCCATGTGTCTTCCTCAGGCCAATGACACGCCTCATGGATCCAAGGAAACCACACTCTCGCATAGTGGTCCTTCACCAAGCAATGTGGGTCATACGGATTGAAACATATGGTGTCGAAGGTGAACCTTTTGAAGTATTCTGTCTCGGCCTTAGCATGCTTGAGATTCCATATCTCATACAACCCGATCTGCAAAGGAAGAGTGGGCCAATGCGTCTTCTTCTTCCCATGGAGTCTTGCTGACAACCTTGTTGAGATGTGATATGACACCTCTTTCATGACAAGCTTGTCCATGGAAAACTTCGTTAAAACATGTAGAGGCTTCTCCATGTTGTACATCCGAATGAAGGTGCCAAGGGGTGAGGCATACCGATCTACTATGTCAATCAATGCCTCGAGCGTTGCGTGCAACATGAAAGGTGGATCCTCCTCAAATATCATTTTGTACACTGGGGTGACAAAGTGGTCTGACAGCTGTGTGATAACTCCGTGGAAGTTGCATTCGAAGAACAATTTGCAATAAGTGTGCACAGAGGTTTTCGAAGGTATCAATGCCTAACTCAAGCTTGGGAATTACTGACAGGCATAAATTACATCAAGTATGTATGCGGAGATGTATATCTTTGCTTGCTATCCCTTTGGCAGATGCCGAGATTCTATCACCTATTCCTTCAGCCTAAGAGCCAACATGTCGGACCAGTTGCAAGTTCTTCCTTCACTCGCCAGTTGGTGCAATGCAATCACCCAACTCTGAGAGAAGGTTTATGTGATCTCTTGGTTGTATAAGCAACATGAAAAGATGACTGAGTACTGATATGCCTTCCATAGTATCTTCGTCTTGTAAACCTGGCTAGGCGTTGTCCTAAACTTGGCTGGCTCTTTCGCCCAACTCTTCAAGATATCTCTTGATTTTGCACTATTGTTGGGTTTGCTGAAAGGTTTCTCCATTCTGATCACTGGTCATGACAAGTGATACATCTCCTGAAAGTCCTCTGCCCTAAAGGTAGCAAGATGTGTTCCGCTGGCACTACTCAACATAATCGTCTCGGGATTTGTGTGTGAGACAATCCAGTGGATCATGTCCACACATGGAAACGTGTGATACCTACATGCAATCCAATACAAGACAGACTTTTGAATGTTGACATAAACCCTGTGGTCTTCCAATTTTCCTCAAATGTGCCTAAGAATATATCATTGATGTCCTGCCATTTCATATTGATGTCCTTGTCTATGAACAATTTGATGTCTTCATAGATAGGCAAGCTCATAGAAACTATTTCAACTGCATCCCCAGTTGCACTTTTGACGGTTTCCTTTGACCCTTCTCTCTTGGAGGCCATTGAACCTGAAGTGCTGAGAGACGAATGAACACCTATGATACCTGGAGAGATAGCAACACTCATGGCAAGCAATTTGTTAGTTGAAAACCAAAACAAATTTGAGGACTGTCACGCAACATACACAGGTGACTGATTGGTAGGATTTTGCAATTTTCACCGGGAGGCTGGGAGAATGACTGTCAAAACTATGCAAGGCATAGTCTGGTTGTCAGGAGGCTGAATGACTATTAGAACTACACAATGTGAAGTCCATCCTGGCCTGTTGAGGACTAAAACTGCACAATGCGCAGTTTCGTGTCAACAATGACATGCAAAACCACAAACTGCATTGCACAATTTCTGGGGCCAATAGGGCACTGCCTCCCAGAATTGCGCAATGTAATCCTATAGGTTAGTTCTGGCCATATTTGCACATTTTTTGGGAGGAAGGCAGAGCCTTCACTCTCTGAAATGTGCATTGTTGTTTAGGTAAGGCAAAGTCCTAGCCAAGGCAACCCAGACCCGCTGACAGGCGACTGAAAACATGAAAAGTTATAAACACATGGCGAAGCTAAGTGTAAACAAGAGGGAATGATCATACATGCAAACAATGAGTGCAAGATTCATAAAATGGGAAAGAAATCATGTGTGTGAAGTGGGTTGTTACAACGATGACCGTTAATGAAAAAAAAGTGTCATGCATGCGAAAACAGTGAGATGAAATGAAAAACATGAAATAGTGCTTGTACAAACTAACATACATTAAAATGACAATAGTCATTCAACAAAACCAAGCAAACAAAATTCATACAAAGTGAAATACAAAAAGTGACAAAAAGGCAGCAAAATACATGAAAATCAGACTTACCCAGAAAAAGTTGAGCTGAGTGTGTCGAAGGCTCCAAATGCAATGTGGTATGTCAAAGCTCCAAGATCGATGTGAGGAATGAACTCTGCAGCGTCGAATAAATAAGTTTGATCAGGATGAGGCTTATGACGTGCATACCACAAATCTAGGAAAAAGCGACATTTGGAGGGAAGTTTCTAAACGATCTTTGCATGTAACCTCCAATTTCTCAAATAGATCCCTAAAATCTAGGGATGTTTCTTTCTTTTTTCTTTTTTGTTTTTTCAAGAAAAAGCAACCCATGCATGCAAATCAAGATTGCTCGGTTCTAGGGGGAACTAGTCAACCTGAAATCACATGCAATAGTCTGCAAACCTGGCGATGAAATTTGGATAGTTTCTGGGATGAGCAAAACTAGTTGTCCTTAATGCATTGTGTAATTTCTAGAATGAATCTTTGGCTGTCAGTGAGAATTGTGCAATTTTCAAGCTGAAGCCCGGTGTTGGGCTGGGTTGCGCAATTTTTAGAGGAAAGGATACCTGGTTGGATTGCATATTTCTCGAGCCCAGCAATATTGTGCAATTTCTAGAGGGAAGGTTGGTTCCCCTTCAAAATTACGTAATTTTCTGAGTGAGCATCTCAGCTAGAAAATTGACTAAGTCCGAAGTGACAGCCTGCGGGTGGGAGGCAAACAAGTTTCCCAACACAGGCTGGTAAGGCACTCAAACTTAGCTGAAGCCTATGTACTTAGATAATGCAAGACATGTTGTTAAAGATGGTAGGTAGGGAGTCTCCAAAACGAAGCTAAGGTAAAATTTTGGAGGGTGGTTGTAGCTGCTACAACACATTCCAATGGTCACCGTTGCGACAACTTCTGACTACATACAATAAAAATCTCCTGTGATCACGACGATAATGAATGGTTGGTGCCAAATGGCCAACAACTTGTCCTCCTATTCTAGTGGTTACCATTGTGGCAACTTCTGACAACACCACACACTTGCATTATTAGTGGATTGCATTATTACATGCTTACCCTTAACTCTTCCATTTCTTGTAGTGCTTGTAGATTCAAATTGTTGCACTTTCCAAACACAACCATAGCCACTATGAACTATAACTAAATATGGGGGGCCCAAGAGTTTGCAGAGAACCTACCAAAAAAATTCTACATGAATTTCAACACATTACACCATTTTTTGACTAGGTCTATTGGATGGAGTATATTTGCAGGTTCAAAGGGTATGATGATGACATAACTCTATAATTTTCCATGTATTACAGGGAGGGAAGATATGAGGTAGCAGGGACAGTGGTGCATGTGACAAAATAAGAAATTGCAGAAGCAACAGGGTTAACCCAGACGAGAAAACAGTGGTGTGTGCCTCAAAAACCCCAAATTGATGTTTTATTGTAATTCCTTGAGGCAGGTGAATAGTTGCAGAAGATAAGCACATGATTTGACAGGAAGGCATTACCACAACCCTAGAATGATGGTGTATTCCTTGTACATAAATATTTCATGTGTAAAGGAAGGTATGTCATTATTTATTACCAATACCTTCAGTCATTAGACTACTTGTGTCATGGAAGGTTGGTTAGCATGCCTTTCTTTCTTGCAAAAACCTAGAGCATATGGCCTTATCAATGCAGAAACCAAAGCGACCATTGAATACCCTCTCCCATCATTACTTCATTAAAATTTTGGTGGTTAGTGCACTGCAAAGGGAAGGGAGAACTTGGGATGAACTAGTTGGAAGGCCATTCCATGTTGAGTTTGATACCCCACCAGAGGATTCCCTAGCAATTGCAACTTCAACACATAACCTCCCATTTGGAGAAATTCCCACAAAGCCTTTCCATATGGAATTTGAGCTGCCCAACATTCAAACTATGAAGGCTTCTAAGGATTTTGCTGCTAAATCCCCATAGAAAGGAGATGAACGAGGCGATTATGAAGAAGTAGAAATATCGGAGAGTAAACCTGCCATCAGAAGATTGAGAAGATACATGAAGAGCCTAACAATTATGCCAAAATCCAAGCAGAATAGGACAAAGTGAGGTCGTGTTGCTGCATTTCCTGAAACGGTCTTTATTGTTATAGAAGAAACATTGGAAGAGCAAGAGCATCCACATGATTTATTGATGGAAGAATGAGTCATGGAGTGTGACAACCCTGGTTAAAAATCCATGTAAATATAAAATATAAGGCCATGTTCATCAGACACTTATTCCAAGTTGAGTGTTGGGTAAGACATCCTAGTGTGGGTGTTCATTGGATTATTATGGCTAAGCAAATTGGCAAAGGAAATGGCTAAGGAATTTGGAAAGGTAAAATGGCATTTTTGGCACATTTATTTATGAAAATAATGGAAATTAGGAGAAAAGGAAGTTGAAAGGTCATAGGTTTCATGTGAGGATGAAAATGAAGTAAAATAATGGAAATTGAAGAAAATAGAGGCATCATTGATAAAAAGGCTTCTTAGGATTAGTCAGCAAGCGTTTTCTCAGGCTTGGTCAGAGTAACCTTTTGTTAGTTTAGCTTTGGACCTCTCTCATTATACTCTCTCTCTCTCACACTCTTGGACACTTAGATTTTCCTTGGATCACTTTGGCATTGGATCAAGAAAGGCAAATAAGGAAAGAGGAAGGAAGGAGAATGCAAGGAAGAGAAGAATAAAAAAAATACAACAAAATTCTTTGCATGTATCAATTTTCATGTGTGTTTTCCCTAATATATTTGGTATGCATGGTATTACATGTGGTTTTTTGTTGTTATGGCATGGGCTTTGCTAGGTGTGACAATGTTTTCATCCTAGCCTTGCCATTTGCGGATAGCCATGGTGTGTTTGGGTTCTCATGTTTTGGTTGAGCTGAATTTCCAAATGGATTCGAATCTGAGTGAGGTGGATATTCAAAAGAAAGAACACATGGACTAGTGATCCCTGAACCATACTTTGGATTGCGGTAAAGCCACTGACAAAGTGACCCATGAACCAGACTGTGGGTTGTGGTAAATCTATGTATTGTGTGCCTCGTGGGCCTCGGGATCCCCAGGCCATTAATGACATTATATATGGTAAATCCTAGAGGTGGGTGATCTCCATAGTAATCCTAGGATGGGATGTATGGTAAAGCTTGGAGAGTGGAGTCTTGGTTAAGGCCTAATGATCTGAGATGCATTGTGGTAAAGCCTAGATACTAGTGTCTCGATTATGGCCTAACGATCCCTAGATCAGATCGTGGATTGTGGTAAATCCTAGAGAGTAGGAGACATGAAAACTCCTCACAATATAGGTGGTGAAATCTAGTGGCATCCATGCTTGTTTTGGGCTAGTGATTTGGTGGAGATCATGGTAAAGCCTATGATTACATGTTTTTTATTTGGGCCTAGTGATCCCATTTGGATTGTGGTAAACCTTGCTTTCTATTGATGAGGGTGAGGTGGTTTAGCCTTAGGATTCCCTGGTTGATTCTTTTGGTTTGAGTCCCACATTCATGATTGGAATATGGAACGGGGGTGAATAGATGAAGAGAGAGTTGGTGTGTGTCTAAAATGAGGATGCAAATTAGATTTTAATTTAATGTCAACCTAGGAAGGTAAACTTAGAAGTGCTTATCTAAAATATATAGATCTAGAAAGATTCCTAATTTGTCCAAGATCTTAGTGTCCCCTTACAAGAACATATCCATTAAGATCTCTTTCAACATTAGAACATCTAATAAGAAGTTAAAAGATGAAATGAAATAAACCTAGATCTAATAATTGTATGAGATCCTACAGTTCTCTTACAAGAACACCTTCAAATAAGACTCTTCCAATATTAGAACATTTAATAAAACTTGAACGCTGAAATCAAACAAAAACATAAAGTAAATTATAAACAAATAAGCATGCAAGTGAGGCCATGGGGGCCTTCATAACTCCACCAGCACACCACTTCAATGGAGACTTAGATGTAGAAGCAAAATTGAAGTATGATCCTTTATTTCAAAATCTCTAAAATTCTAAGATTACAAAAACTTCCAGATTACAAATGGAGGAGGTTGTACTCCTATTTATACAATGGGATGAGTAACAAACTCATAATGATCATCCACTAATCTCTCTACTTTCCCAAAATATGATCCCACAAATCTCTCAAGTATTTTTAACTACTTTCCCATTATTACAAAATATGATCCCTTTGAATCTTCCATAAATCTCTCACATATCTTGGATAAGATATGCCAACCAAATCCTCCATGATCTTCTCTTAGGAATTGGATAAGATATGCCAACCAAATCCTCCATGATTTTCTCCTTAGGAATCGAATAAGATATGCCAACCAAATCCTCCATGCTTTTCTCCTTAGGAATAGGCTTGCATAATTATCTCCTTAATATGGTG
>APFE031359319.1:4724-38670 GCA_000404065.3 Pinus taeda
TTATGCAGGGGGACCTGTTCTGTCCAGAAGACCATGCTATCAACACCAGCAGTAATGGGACCTGTTTAAGACACATAAAAGGGACCTGTTAAGAGACTGTTATTTCAGGGTTACTTCAACAAAGCTTCAACAAGTTTCTACAAGGATTCACAGGTTACTGGGCACCAAGACTCCATCAAATACCCAAGCTCAAAGAATCTATATACATATAAGGAGCTGCATGAACATCTTCAAGATTTCAGAGGGACCTGTTGCATTCAAATCTATCTCAGGGGACCTGTTATGAACAACAAAGAATAGTCAAAAGGGACTAGTCCTACTCAGCATGTCAATGCAACAACAACCAACAAAAGTGTAATATGTTCCTTATTCTTAACATTTAATTTCTTAGATTAATTTTTAATGTTAAATTTAATGACTGCGACTGTTATGATCGATTTCAAAGGCACTACATTTTCCATCATCCCTCATCTCACTGATTCTTACATACTTCAACCTATTTCATACCTCTAAAATCCATTACCCTTTTCATATCAACCCTGTTATGCCAAACGCATCCTACAGCCATACCAACAAGGATGTTTTGCCCAACATTCAACTTGGAATACATGTCCCATGACCTTGGTCTTATTTTAGCCTTTATTAATTTTATTATGTGAAATTTTAACCCAGGGATATTACAAACCCCTCCCCCTTGGGGGAACACCGTCCTTGGTGTTCTATGACACCTATGACCGACAAACATATCCCAACTCGTTGCAGTATTTACAATGAAATCTTGCTGAAAACATGACAATCATACCATTTACTAGAGCTTTATAAAAAAACTCATTACGATGTTTAAAATAACAACCACATATATACTCATGTGCATTTGCTTCAACAAATATATAATCATAGTGTTCATGGAGCTTTATAAATCTAGTTCGATACAATATTTACAATAATATACACATGTATAAACATGCACATTTGCTTCAACCAACAAATAAAAGGATATGATGCCTACATTCGCAACAAGGGAATCCAAAGGCTCACACCTCCATCCTCAAAGTAATACCAGGATTCACCTCCTTCCTAGGAAGTCCATAATCCACTGCCAAAGCCAAACCTGCATCCAATGTCCAGTGCTACGATATTTGCGCTACTTGTTTCCTCAGTGAATAGTTACCCACTCATTATTCCAAGGCACATTCCCAATGTGCTTTTGGTTCCATCTGGTAATGCTAATGACCAAAACAAATTTATTCCTCAACCTTTCCTTCTCTACTACACAATCCTTGGGAAATCTGGTCACCCCCTTCTGTGCAGTCACTCGCCATCCATGTTCCCTAGTAACCCCTTCTCTGCTTCACAATCCCTCGGGTGATCCATCCCTTGGTAAGGTTTCCTCACATCAGAAGGTCCAAAACCCAAGGCATATCCCTACCTCAAAACCATTATATCGGTCATAGCATACTCATGGAAATCAATGGACACTATTGGGTACCAGTGTCCCATAATAGCCCTGATCTTGAAATGCTTTACCAACATATTGTTGCATGTTCCCATTCTCTTTACTGTTGTTGTTAACATTCTTGTAGTCCTTTTCAACCACCCAAACCAAGCATTTTCCATGATTTCCTGTACCCAGCACATAATTTCCATTATATTAAAATAAATTCAAATAAATTCAAATCATACCTCATTGTTTTCCGGTCAATAAGGTATACTTGCAACTTTATTTACTTCCTATCACAACAAGTCAAACTATCTCTTTGATCAAATCATCATGCATAAACATATCACGTCCGGTTACCTCAAAATGCAACCATCATAAATCAAAATCATAGATCACATGCAACCATCATAAATCAGAATCATAGATCATATTCATAGTTAAAAACTAAAATAAAACACCGATACTTATCTTTCATATGGTTCTTTGCTTATGCCTTTGTTCTTTTTCCTTCCTGTACACACACTAAATCAGTTTCCAATCCTGAAAAGCACCTAGTGCCTTCTCTTTTCTTCAAACACATATACACACTGTTTTGGTTTGTCAAACCTGGCAAGCACCCAATGTCTTCTCTTCTCTTCAAGCAACAAGGGAATCCGAAGACAAAACCACCTTCTCCCTCAATATCAACAACAAGGGTATTCCGAGACCAAACTGCCTTAGCCTTCAACAATAACAACAATATCTCGAGACTAAACTGCCTCAACCTTCAATAACAATGCATCCAGAGACTAAACCGCCTCAACCCTCAATAGCAACAACAAGGGCATCTAGAGACTAAACTGCCTCAACCCTGAATAACAACAACAAGGGCCTAGGTAGTCCCATACCTGTTTGTGCCATCATATTGTACAAAACATACACATACATAGTGTACAACACAACACATATACCTACACCCAGTGTATAACATAACATATATGTACACACCATACAATACAACAAATACACATGTTGTGACACAACGACTACATAATACACATAACATAGTACCACATGTACACAACACAACATGTACATTGCACCACATATACACAATTCCACTTGCACAATGTGTACACAACACCACCTACACAGTGTGTACACAACACCACATGTACACAACACCACCTGCACTGTAACGCCCTCCTCCCACATCTACCCAAGCAACTTCCAACCAGGGTAAAGATCCGACGAGAGGCTACTATGATATGACTTGACCTCCTAAGTCATGTTAAGGAAGTGGAACCAATGGAAACACACCATACAGACATTCAACATCAACATTAGGACTCTCAAGAACCAATCCAACATTTCTGCCAACTAGCCCCTAGGTCCCACTGAGATTTTGGACCACTTGACCTTTGGACGCTCTCATGCTATGGGCATGCCAATGTCCAGACCTCTGGACACTCTCACATGCCTGCAAGCCAGCACCCACGGACTATTTTGCACAGTGTTGTGCTAACGTCCCTGGGATTTGAGCCACTTTTTGAGGCCCATAGCTCAGGTCATTGCCAAGAATTGAATGACATCTTCAGAATAGTAAAATAACAAGGAAATGACAGTACAAATGCAATAAATTGAATGATACCTTGACTAGACCCCTACTAGCCATGACAGGAATTTCATCAAACATATCATGAATATGTAATCTACGAGTGTAAATAACAAATCTGAGCATAGGGGTCTCATACTTAGATGAGAATTGCTAAGAAACATTGATGCCTCAACACATCAACTACCATTTCATCCATTAGGTCATAGATACATTGTTCATTCATTTACCATTAAAAACATGATGAGAGCCATACATAGCTTCTATTATAAAACATATACATGACCATCATAATATTAAAAAAAATACCAATGAAATCATAGCTATATGATCCACATATAAACCAGTATCATACTCATATAAATACAAGGAAAAATAACCTCATATTGATGATGCAAAATCCAAACCCAGGATGCGACTTCCATGTTCCACTCGATCGTAGAATGGCAGAGTCAAATCTCTCTTAATCCATTCACCCTTGTACCATATTCTAAGCATGAATGTGGGATCTCATAGAACACATCAATCCAAAACCATCCACGGCTTCCAGAGGTCATCCACCTCAACCCATCAAACATTGATTCCACCTCATGGTCGGACATCACAAAACCATCATCATATTGGTCTCTATCTAAGCCTTCTAAGGCTTCAAGAGCGTTTGTTCCAACTAAGGCTTCTAGGACTAGTAACTCAACCCACAACTGTTGCTGGGCTTCTAGAGCATTTGTCCAACCAAGGCTTCCAGGACTAGCAACTCAGCCCACCAAGGGCTTCCAGAGTGTTTTTCCAACCAAGGCTTCCAAGACTAGTAACTCAACCCAAGCTATTACAGGGCTTCCAGAGCATTTTTCCAACCAGGGTTTCCAGGAACTAATAACTCAACCCAAGCTAAGGAACATGAGAACCAACCAAAACAAAACAAGGAAATAAACCCACAATCTCCATGGCTATCGAGGAAATGGCAAGGCTAGGCAATTCATTTTCAATCCAGGCAATCCTCCATGCTAGTGACAGATCATGACCAATAATCCACATGCATATGCCATGCATGCCAAAACTAGTGAGGAAAACATACATGCAACTTGGTACCTGCAAGCCAAATTTGTTGTAGTTGCTGATCTCGATGTCCTCTTGCACTTTCTTGCTCTTCCTTTGCCTTCTTTCTCCAAAAACCAAGTATGCCACACTCTCCAAGAGTGCTCCAATAAAACTCTAAGTATCTAATAGTATGAGAGAGAGAGAGTGTGTAATGAGAGAGCTTCAAAACTGAAATGAAAAAAAGTTACCAACTAATCCTCAGAAGCCTTTTTATGAATGAGGCCTCTATTTTCTTCATTTTCCATTATTTTCCTTCATTTTCCTCCTCACATGCAACTTGTGACCTTTCACCTCCCTTTTCTCCCAATTTCCATTATTTTCATAAATAAATGTGCTAAAAATTCCATTTTTCCTTTGCCATTGCCTTTTCCAATTTCCTTAGCCATTAATCAATCACATGTGATCCCCATCACTAGGATTTTTTCCAACATTCATCTTGGAATAATTGTCCCATCAACCGTAGTTAATATTTTTTCTTTTATTATCTTTTATTACATGGAATTTTCACCAGGGATGTTACAAAACCATCTCCCTTGGGGGGACACCATCCTTGGTGTTCAACAACACCTACAACCACAACACTTCTATAAGCAAAACGTACTGTTGATGTAGCTTTATAACTTATCTCAATGCAATATTTACAATGATCAACCTGTTGAGAAGCAACCCAACATGAAATCATAACAAACATAACATCATAATGACATGACACCCATACTGCTTGTTGGAGCTTTATAACATAGCTCATGGCGGTATTTACATCCATATACATATGTACATATACCAAACATCACCAAAACATGTACCAAAACATATACCAAGACATATACCAAAACACCATACCAAAATTGCTTTGCCTCAACTAGCAAACAAGGAAGGATACATAGCTCGCATTTGATGCCATCTCCCATGTAGCTTCATCAGGCCCAAAGTGCTTCCATTTCACTTTAACTTTCTCGATTTCTTGGTTTCGGAGCATGGGCACCTTTTTCTGCAATATACATTGAGGCTTCAGCTAGAATTCTCCATCTAGTTCCACTTGCATTATAGACCAGTCAATCACATGATCAACATCTTTAACATACTTCATAAGAAATGATACATGGAACACATCATGGACTTTCACTGTCAGAGGTAGTGCACGTCGATAGGCTACTGGCCCAATCCTCTCAATAATATTGAAGGGTCCACAAAACCGTGGTGCCATCTTGGCACATGATCTAATTCGTAAGGATTTCTTCTTCAGTTTGATATGTAAGTACACCTGTTCCCCGACTTGGAACTCCTTAAACAACCTGTTCTGATTTGAATATCTCTTCTACCTATCGTTTGATGCCTTTAGATTCTTCTTGATTACCTACATTTCTTGTTCCATGTTTGCCAACATTTCTGGTCCAATCAACACCCTGTTAACTGGATCACTCCAACTGAAAAGAGTATTGCAACTCCACCCATATAATGCCTCAAACAGACTCATCCTCAAAGATTCTTGATACCCATTGTTGTAAGCAAACTCTACCAGTGGAAGGTACTCTTCCCACTTTCGTTGCTAATGCGTCACATACATCCTCAACATGTCCTCTAGTATCTTGTTGACCCTCTCTGTCTATCCATCTGTCTGCAGATGATAAGATGTACTGAAGGCCAACTTTGTGCCCAAACCTGCAATAACTCCTTCCAAAACTTGGAAGTGAACTTCACATCTTTATCTGACACAATCTTCTTTGGAACACCATGAAATCTGACCACATCTCTGATGAATACCTATGCTACATTGCTAGCTGAGAATGTAGACTTCATTGGAATGAAATGTGCAACCTTTGTCAACCTGTCCACAATAACCATGATGGAATCATGCTGTCTCACTGTCCTCGACAATCCTGTGAAGAATTCCATGGAAATAACTTCCCATTTCTACTCTGGAATTGCAATTGGTTGTAGTAGTCCACCTGGATGTTTACACTCTGCCTTCACACACTGACAATCAAAACACCTAGCCACAAAATCTGCTACATCCCTCTTCAGATTCAGTCAATAATAAAATTTCTTCACTACAGTCAATGTCTTCTTCACAATCCTTTTTGCATTCGAACTTCTTACCTTTCCTCTGCAACGATGTAATAGGATAAGCGATCTGTGAGAATTTCTTGGTGAACCTCCTATAATAGCTTGCCAAGCCCATGAAATATCTCACCTCGTCTACATTCCTAGGAGTTACCCATTCCCCAAGTATTTCTGGATCTACTGTAATTCCCTACTTGGAGACAACATGCCCCAAGTATTGTACCTCAGTCTGAAAGAAACTACACTTGTTGAGCTTAGCATACAACTGATGCTCTCTAAACAACGTCAACACTGTTGCTAAATGCTCAACATGTTATTCCTCCTTTTTTGAGTATACCAATATGTCATCAATGAGCACAATAACAAACTTATCCAAACATGGACACAACACACTATTCATCAAGCACATAAATGTAGCTGGAGCATTAGTTAAACCGAATGGTACTACAACAAACTCCTAATGCCCATACTTGGTCCTGAAGGCTGTCTTGTAAATGTCCTCCTCTTTGACGTGTACCTGATGATATCTAGATCTCAGATTAATCTTCGAGAACACTGCTACTCCCTTCAACTGATCGAGCAAGTAATCAATCCTCAGTAATGGATACTTGTTCTTGATGATCAATTTTTTCAACTGCATGTAGTCAATGCATAATCTGAGAGTATCATCTTGCTTCCTCACAAACAATATTGGTGCTCCCCATGGTGATACACTTGGCCTAATGTATCCCTTGTCCAACATTTCCTTCAACTGTAGCTTCAACTCTACCAACTCAGGTGTTCTCATCTTGTAAGGTGCTTTTGATGTTGGAGCTTCCCATATCACCAACTCAATAGAAAAATCTACTTCTTTATGAGGTAGAAACTCTATAATGTCCTCAGGAAATACATCCTTGAACTACTATAAAACTGGGTACCTGCTCAAAACATCTACATCCTCAAATTCTTTACCTTTGTCACTAGAAATGTGCATTGCAAATAACACACACCATTCTTGTGACTGCGCTTTGCCTATTGTTGTAACATCGACAACCACCCTCCAAAATTTTGGTTCGCATGCAAATTTTAGAGCCTGCCTTGGATCATGTGATCGATCATTCTTTGGTCACTTGTTGGTAAGATGGTGATCACAATCTCCCCTCCTTGATCTTAATATTTTTTCACAAGCATCTCATGCAATGTGTGTCATCTTTTGGCATAGGGATTATTGTTTGTCATCCAAAGGGGATGTTTTTTTGATGTAAGGGGAATCTTTGTGCATATGGTTGTTTTCATCACAGAGACATGTTTCACACTCACTTCACGCACTCTTGCCACGAAGGTTGTTGCATCAAGCAAAGTATGTTCTAAACATTCTAGATGGTCTATGTTGTATCACTAAGTGTTCGTGTGTGATCATAGTCAAGTCCTTCCACTATTTACACTAGTTTCACTGATCTCATACTTAATCAGTTTCCCGAGAAACCTAGCCTCATCTATCTTTTCGAAACTGCACACTTTTCTTCTGTAACCCTCAAGATTTTCCCTTTCCTGTTGGAACTGCACAATTCCCATAGACCCCAACCTCCCTTGGCATCCAAAACTGCATAGTGGTTTCCTTAAGTGCCCTTCCCCAGCTAGAACCCACTATCTTCAAAAAATGCGCACTGTTGTCCCTTAGCTGCCCAACCAACATTTGTCTCCAGAAATACGCAGTGTTGTCCCTCAGCTGCCCAACCAACATTGCTCTATAGAAATGTGTAGGGTAGTCAGGCAGCCAACACTACTCTCCAAAAATGCGTAGAGTAGTCAGGCAGCCAACACTGCTCTCCAGAAATGAGCAAAGTAGTCAGGTAGCCAGCACTACTCTCCAAAAATGCGCAGAGCAGTCAGGCAACCAAAACTGCTCTCCAGAAATGCACAGAGCAGTCCGGCTACCCTACACTCAGAAACTGCGCAAAGGTGTCCTCCCAAAACCCATCTCACAATAGTGTCTTGCATCTCAAAACTACGCAGTGTTGTCCTAGCTATACAACCTACCTTGCACTCAGAAAATGCGTAGAGCAGGTAGCCAACCTTGCTCTGGAAAATTGCGCAAAGCAGGCCAACAACCTTGCTCCTAGAAATTGTGCAGAGCAGGCAGCCCAACTTTTCTCTAGAAAATTGCGGAGATCATCCCGACAATAGTCGTTATCCATTAAAACTATGCAGATCTATCTCTTAGTGACCACAAGGAAAGATGACATCCCAGATGACTCTCAAGGAGTTGAGGAGAAAAACCAAAGAACCGAGTTATGATGAGAGATCAGGACCTCATGCAAACTTCATCGGATGCATATCACCTCAAGGGTAAGTATGGTAAGTAAATATTATATTTTGAAGTACATATCTTAGTGTAGCTTGAAGGAATGCTTGTCATTGTCATATCATTTTATCTTCAATAACATGCATGTTTGCAAGCACAAAGTCATTTCATGTGTTTCCTCTACGTGTCTTTCTTCCTTTCACTTGTTTGACCAACTGTCGTCTTTAGCATGTTGATTTCCATGTCATGCTTGCAAGTTTGTCCTCGCAATTTTGAAGGTTCGTCTTTGTGTGAGTGAGTTGTTTTCACTTTGTTGACATCGGTTGCACTCACACACAAAGTTACATGCACTGTCGCGCAAGTGTCGCCACAGTCGTTTGAAGACATATCTCAAGTGTCGCACTTGTCGCTCGTAACCTTTGAGTCAAGTATCACTGAGCACATGATTGTCTTGTTGGTTTGAGGTGTCTTGTCATTGAGTCGTGCTAAGTGTGTGATCACATTGTCTTGTATGCACAAGTGCACTTTCTTTCAAACTTAGTCATTTTCATGAAAAATATGTCGACCGGACAACCCTCCTTCAATCAGACCCTGATCTCAGTGACCTTGCACTATTGCCTAGAACTACACAGAGCTTGAGGTTGTCCTCTAAGTAGCTTGTACTTCGAAATTTTGGAAATGAGCCAGCTGACTATCTCCTAGAAATGTGTAGAAGTTGTCTTAGAACCTGATCCTGTATGCACTTTCCGCAAGATCTCCCATCAAGCCTCCCACTGGCCAACTGGAGAAACGATTTTAGTTGTGACCCAGGGATGTACTAAGCTCCAAAACTATGTAGAACTTGTCCAACCTAACTACCCTACACTGCCTGTAGAAACTGCGTAGACATGTGGGATATGCATCTATTTCCTGTCACTACATTGTCTCGGAAATTGCGTAGATTTTCCAAGTAGGCTTTCTTGCTAGCCTACTCTACGATCAACCCAGAAGTTGTGCAGAGTTGTCTATCACATGCCCTTCTGCCCCACTCTACAATCAGCCCAGAAATTGTGTAGATCTAATAGGCATCCTTCCCTATTGGTTTTCTCTACTCTCACTCAAAAAATTGCGTAGATTTGTCCGACACGTGCCCTTTCGTCCCTCTCTGTTATCAACCCCAAAAATTATGCAGTTATGTTTGGGCCTAGACTGTCTCCTAGGATTGTGCAATTTTGACTAGCAGCTCCTATAGCCTGATCCATTTTTCCCTGGAGAAACTGCATAGATCCCAACTGGGTGTCTTGCCCAGTGCTCCCTTTAAAATTGCACAGATTGGTCCAACAGTTCCTCGAATCCCTGTCTGACCTTCCTCCAATTCTCCCTCCCAGCTAGATTTTTCCCCACAACTGTCAATGCTGTCCTGGATTGCACAAATATGCCTCCCAGTGACATCTGTGTAGTTTTTCCTAACAATTCTTCTAAGCCTCACATCTCGGCCTGTGTTGTGCTTTACGCAGTTTCAGTGCCTTGTCCCTCTCCCGGTCACCTGCACCGAAACAGAAAACAATGCATCATGTTAGACTAGGAGATTTTTGGATTTGATCTCGTCTCATCATGAGTGATTGTAGAAATAGATAAATTGATGAAACATGGTAGAATGATGAATGAGATGGAAAAGGAGCTAATGCTAGAATAATTTCTCGTAGTCGAATGAACACATGAAGCACATCGAGCAATAAGAAAAAGGGACACATATATATGCACTATCAAGCAAAGACCAAGACCATCGAAGACCCTGCACAATTTTCCATGCGAAGGTAAAGACATGTTACAACGAGAGTAAACCACCACTCAGGAGCACAACAGATCGACACAGACACCACAGTCAGTCAATACATGTCGAATTGTGTCATGAGTTGTCTCGGCCACATCACTACTATGGGCCATACTTGTTGTAAACAATATAATGTAAAGTGGAAATCTAAGTGACCCACATATGAAGTTGAAGAGTCATATAAAGTTGAAAAGTCATAGAAAGTCAAATAGTCATGAGTGAATTCGAAGAGTCACAAGGGTTAGTTACTCCCCTTGGCTATATATACCCCCTCATTGTATGAGCAAAGGACTTTTTGATCTTGGCTCCTCCCGCATAGCCTTGAGAGTCTATAGTTTGTTCTTTGAGGAGCAAGGAGTGGCTCTAACGTCCCACTACTGGGACTAGTGATGTATGGTTTACAGATGTGTCTTGGATATTTTTCTCAATTCAGAAGCCTGTCTTAGGCCAACACGTTTTCACGCATGTTTTGTATCCGTTTGTAAGACTATTCTTTAAATGTTTGTAATGCATGTTTTCTTAACCTGTACTAAGATAGTTGAGCTACTTCGATTATTTTAGTACTCATATTGTTGAAGAAGTGTTGTATTGTTTATCACTACTGTCCCATCCGTGTGGACTACTCCGCTGAACAGTGTACATGATTTCCCTTGAACTTTGGTTTTCATGACTTCCGCATCCACTGTGGACTATTCTGTTGGATGCTAGAAAGACCCTTGTTGTTGTTCGCGTGTGTTTCTCCCTGGGTTGGGACTATTCCCTCTCATCAAGAGGCTCACTTTACTTTCTCCCTTTTGACAGTAAGAGAACCAGGACACAGAGTTACATTACACACTCACTAGGCATACTCACCTCACTTTCTTTAAGTTACAAGCATAACACTCTCATGTGCTTAACAACAAGAGCTAAGGAAAATCTCTAAGATAATGGCAACCTGACCATCATACCAGATGGGACTCCTACACCAAACAATGTGAAGTCTAGTTGGGACTTCATACCTGGGAGATTCCCTTTGTTGGCAGGTCCAGCACCATCAACACCTGCATAGTTGTTACCATCCTAACTGACGTGGATTTCTTCTTACCCTATAAGACTCTTGGTTCCCCATTTTCATCCAAGCACTCAATAGCCTTTTCATAACAATCCACCTTGGTTCATAATCCATGCCCAACAACATATTGTATGATCCCAATGGTAATACATTCAAATGTGTTGTGGTAGGCATACCATTCAAATCAAATGCACAAGATCTTACCCAATGGTGAACTCACTTCTTTGTACCTATAACCAACTACACTAACCAAAATTCTGCATGAAATTCCTTACTCAAACTAAAATTGTCCACCAAGTCATGACTAACATATCTATAATTAGATCTAGGATCAATCAAAATAGAAATAACTTGATCACAAAGCTTACTGTCCATCTCAATGATAGATTCCTGATGGTCTACATGTTTTTTATCCAATGTCGCATAAATACGAAGAATGCTTTGACCAACATCCCCAATAGTCTGTGTGTCCTATGCAATATATATTTGAGGCCTACCACCCTGATTTTGCGACAATCTCTCCTGCAATGATCTTTGCCACAAGTACAACACTCTGTAGGCTTCCAGCCCACATCCTTATTCTGCTCCTTCGATAGATTTCCATTTCCTCTGTCTAATGCATTCAACTTCTTAGATGGTGCAACATTTTATTTATTACCTGTACCCTGAGGTCTTGCTTGCTTTCTGTCCCATTTTCCTTTATTTTTTACATTACCTTTCTAGTATGGCTTAGTCTGATCTGCATTTTTATTGCTCGTAGCAATGCCTTATCTTTCGAATAACCTCCTCCAATGATCTAGGCTCATTGAAATCAATCAGGTATTTGAATGCAACCAGTAATCCACTAATGAACCTCTGAATCTTGGCTTTCTCCTCCATGAGGTAAGGCACATACCTTAGTAACTCCAAGAACCTGCTAGTGTACTCATCATCTGTCATCGATCCCATTTTCAGCTCATAGAATTATTTTTCCCTATTATCAAAGTATCTCTCTGACAAATACTTCTTCTTGAATAACCACTCAAACTCACTCCAAGTCAATTTCTCCTCATGAATGTATTTGACATTCTTCACATCTTCCCACCAAATGCATGTCTTAACTTTGAGATTGAATGCAACTATTCTTGTTTTCATGTTCTCTGAGCAATCATGTAACCTGGAGAACTTCCTTATACCAAGCAACCATGCCTCTGCATCCTATGGTTTCTTCATCTCTTAATCAAAAGTAGGTGGCTTTAATTTCTTAAACTCATCGAGTAAGTATCCCCTATTACTCCTACTGTAAGGATGATAACGATGATGATCATAGTGCATATTTGAACCAGAACTAGGATAGTACATGTTTATCCCCTCTCATATCCAGAGTGTCCCACAATCTGCCTTCTCTAACCATGTCATCTCTATCTAACCTATGATCACTATGCGACCTACTGCCATATGCCCCATTAGTTCTATCCTCCTACTCATAGCTAATTCAACATGGTCCTTGTTGCTGTAAATCTGACAAAATTTGAAGTATCACTGCATTTACCTCTGCTTATTTCTCCTATGCCTGCATGACTATGTCATTATCTTCCTTATAACTCCTTATTTTTTCCTTTAATCTTCTCAATGTATTTGCCAAATCGGAAGAATTCCTAACACCATAATGCTCACTTGATTCATAGGGAGAGTCTTTGTAGTCTACCATCTCGCTATCCATTTGATATTTCTTCCTGCAAGCTATATCATGTCAGCTAAACCAAATCACAATAAACCAACGTACTTTAGCATAGCTCGGGGAGGATACCTTGTTTGCAATATCAACAAATCAATGTGATACATGTTTAACATAATCATGACAACATATAGAAACATAACACATAAGAATATAAACATGCAACCATAATTCTAGCTAGGGTCTAGTCAACAATGCAACAACAACACACACCACGACCTCATGCATGAAAAAAACCACTACATCATTACACACTTGACCACATGCAAACATGAATATGCATAAGTAATGTGAGACCAACCACACATATGCATCAACACATATGATCAAGCATAAATGAATGATACTTGTAACCAAACCTACAAGAAGGATACATGCAACCAAGCATACAAGAATGTAACCAAACATACGAGAATATAACCAAGCATGATAAATGATACATGTAAATGACATATAACAATATTTAGCCAGTCATACATTCATGACGATGCATCCCACAATAAAAACATCAACTTCCACATGGTAGCATCACTACAACCATGATCAACATCATGCAAATGCAAAAAGCACATGGAATGCAAGTGTAAGAGACACACATGTAAGTGACATGCATGCATGATTAGCACACAACCCATCCAGTCCGAGGGGTGAATCTGGCTCTGATACTACTCTGTAACACCCTCCTCCTTGATCTACCCAAGCAACTAGCCAAACATGTGACTAGAGGCCACTATGATATGATTCGATCTCCTAAGTCACGTTAAGGAAATGGAACTGATGGAAACACACCATACATACATTCAACATCAACATTAGGACCTTTAGGAACTAATCCAATCTTTTTGCCAACTATCCCCTGGGTCCCACTGAGCTTTTCAACCACTTAACGTTTGGTAGCTCTCATGCTATGGGCATTCTAGAGTCCAGGGACCTTTGGTCGCTCTCACAACATTGTAAGCCAACATCCAGGGACTATTTTGCACAGCCTTGTGCCAACGTCCTAGAGATTTGAGCCACTTTTTTAGGCCCAGAGCCTAGGTCATTGCCCATAGTTGAATGACATCTTAAGAACAATAAAATAACAAGGAAATGACAGTATACATGCAATAACTTGAATGAGATCTTGACTTGACCCCTACTAGCCATGGTAGGCATTTTGTCAAACATATCATGAATATGTAATCTACAGGTGTAAATAATAGATCTGAGCATATGGGTCTCATACTTATCTGAGAATCACTAAAAAACATTGATGCCTCGACACATCAACTGCCATTTCATCCATTAGGTCATAGATACATTGTTCATTCATTTACCAGTAAAAACATGATGAGAGCCATACATAGCTTCTGTTATAAAACATATACATAACCAACAAAATAACAACAAAATACCAATGAAATCACAATTATACGATCCACATATAAACCAATATAATACTCATAGAAATGCAAGGATAAATAATCTCATATTGATGATGCAAAGTCAAACTCAGAATGGGACTTCCACGTTCCACCCCACTATAGAATGGCTGAGCCAAATCTCTCTTCAGCCATTCACCCTTGTGCCATATTCCAAGCATGAATGTGGGATCTCATAGAGCACATCAATCCAAAACCATCTAGGGCTTCCAGAGGCCATCCAAATCAACCCATCAAACAATGATTCCACCTCATGGCCAGACATGACAAAACCACCATCATATTGGTCTATATCCAAGCCTTCCAGGGCTTCCAGAGCGTTTGTTCCAATCAAGGCTTCTAAGACTAGTAACTCAACCCACAATTGTCATCGAGCTTCCAGAGTGTTTGTTTAACCAAGGCTTCCAGGACTAGTAACTCAACCCACCAAGGGCTTCCAGAGCGTTTGTCCAACTAAGGCTTCCAGGACTAGTAACTCAACGCATGCTGTTACAAGGCTTCCAGAGCATTTGTCCAACTAGGGCTTCTAGGAACTAACAACTCAATCCAAGCTAAGGCACATGAGAACCAAAAAAAACAAAAAAGGAAATAAACCCACAATCTCCATGGCTATCCAGGAAATGGCAAGGCTAGGCAATCCACTGTCAATCTAGGCAATCCTCCATGCCAATGATAGATCATGACCAATAATCCACATGCATATGCCATGCATGCCAAAACTAGTGAGGAAAACATACATGAAACTCGGTACCTACAAGCCAAATCTATTGTAATTGCTGATCCTAATGTCCTCTTGCGTTTTCCTACTCTTCCTTTGCCTTCTTGCTCCAAAATCTAAGAAAAATTTAAGTATCTAAGACTATAAGAGATAGAATAATGAGCGCTCCAAAATTGAACTGACAAAATGTTACCAACTGATCCTCAGAAGCCTTTTTATGAATGAGGCCTCTATTTTCTTCATTTTCCATTATTTTCCTTCATTTTCCTTCTGACATGCAACTTGTGACCTGTCATCTCCCTTTTCTCCTAAATTCAATTATTTTCATAAATAAATGTGCCAAAAATGCCATTTTGCCTTTGCCAATTTCCTTAGCCATTAATCAATCATAAGTGATCCCCATCACTAGGATTTTTCCCAACATTCATCTTGGAATAAGTGTCCCATCAACCGTGGTTATTATTTTTGCCTTTATTAACTTTTATTACATGGAATTTTCACTAGGGCTGTTAAATGCACTTATATACAACACCACATATACAACATGCACACAACACCACTTGTACAATATGTGCACAACACCACATGTACACAACGCCGCATGTACCACTTATACACAACACCATATGTACAACATCTACATTGCACCACATGTACACAACACCACATATACAACCTGTACACAACACCATCTGTGCACAACACGACATATACGACATGTACACATCACCATTTGTACGCAACACCACAAAGTACAACATGTACAACATATACACAACAATAGTATTGCACATCTAAAGACCACATTGTCTCTACTAAGCAACCTTACCTCTAGTGTCTTTCCACTATCCATGCTTGTCCCAACATGCCATCGACCACTCTACTTTCATTCTACTCATGTATCCCTCAACATAGCCTATCCATAACATAAACCAAAGTATAATATAAATACATAATATCAATTCATATCCACATGATACCAACCTCATAGATCTGCCAGGGCTACTCTCCCACTTGATACCAAGAACCTCTTCATGCCATTCACCTGCATAAACAATTATTCCTCCACAAGCATGATCCCTGACGACCCTGTTAGAAAACAACATACATACATACATACATACATACATATAAGCATTAGCATAAAACAATCATGATCTCTGATGAGCCTATCATACAATGACATACATATATACATGTATACGTATATAGACATAATCATAATCGTGATCACAACATAATTACCAACATAGTCAAGGCATCTGATGACTCAAATCCATTTATTTTACCTTTCCTATTACCTTTCTCATGACTATCCTGCTACTGTCCATTTATCCCAATGGACCCAACCAATCCACTGGTTGTCAGCTAACCTCTTACATGCACTGGGCTTCATCCGGATCTTACATTACCTATTGGGTTTCATTCAGATCTCCTCAAGCTCCATTAACTTTCCTTTTTCCCCAACTAATTCCTAAGACCCTCAAAATATAAAAGGAAAGAAAAAGAAACCAACAAAAAGAAAACCATGAAAACCAATAGCAGTGCCACACCACAATCAAAGTGGCATGGTCATGCACCAGACACAATCAAAATCGCAAGTCAAACACAACAAATCACAAAGCAGAGAAAGTAAAAAAGAACAACATATACCATGACCCAATCCCCATAGGTTCCTAATGTTTCCAAGGGAAAGCTCAACCCAGGGTTTTTTCAAGATTTCATGGTAATCTCTTTGCCATGCAATCCCCTACATCATATTGCCATAAACACATAACTGTCAGTGCATAAGTAAACATAACAATACACCATTTACCTTACCTTGCTGTACCTAGGACGTTGACTTGTGACTAAACACATACATATATCATCTCTCAAGTGACTCCAATTCCAACCATAATTGAAAACCAACTGTTATGCATGTCAAATACATGTTCAGGAATACAACACATATCCACATAATGTTAGACAAAATCAAGGTGTAGAAGACTTCCTGTATTCATGCAAAGAACTCATTCTTTTGGAAATGTGGTTTCCAAACATAGCCAAAGGAATTCTCACCTAGTTCCTTTATTTTTACCCTTTTTCCTTGCTGCAATTGAGTCTTATTACATGATATCATATCACCTAGCTATTAGTTATATAATTAAATCAATTTTTACATTGTCAAGCTAATACCAAACATTTACCCTGCATCTGTTCACACATGTTAGTCACATGTTCTAAAGATCAAGACATAATGTTAATTAATTTGAAATCATCCTTTACCAAAACTAACAACCATGTCATTATGATAATCAACTCATAGTCATTAGTCCTAATACTACAACTAACACCCATTTGTACTCAAGGGTGTAATACCCCCTAATAATCATAAAAATAAAAAATAATAAAAAATAAATAAATAGATAATATAACATTAAAATATAAGTAAATAAAGAATAAACAATAAAAAAGATAATAATAGAAATAAATAGTAAACAATAAAATAAGATAATAATAAAAATAAATAATGAGATAATATAATACTAATAACTAAAGTTATATATATATATAGAGGAATAAGTAAAGTTAACAAAAAGTAAAAAGGAATAAAATAAGAAAGAGTTAAATTAGGAGAAATATTAAATTAAGTAAAATTTAAAATAAAAAAAGAAAAGTTAGCATGTTGACACATGGAATGTGTGTATGCGGATCTCTTTCCATTTTTGAGCTATTTAATGGATGATGAGGATGATGAGATTCATCCATTCATTCATCTATTCTCTTGGGAGAAAAGTGTTTGTGAGACAAATGATTCTTTGGCAGTAGTACGTTGATTAAGGGTTTGGGGGTGGCCAATTGTAGAAAGATTATGTGCAGCTGAGCCTACGGTTGGGTGGGTGGAGAGTTGTCCCCTAAAACTTTGTTACGGTTGGCGAGATTCAAAGAGCATTCAACTCCAAAGGCACAAGTAAGGAATATCGTCGATACAGGTAAGTTGTCTCTACTCACGTTTTCAAAATTTTATGTTAAATAGTTGAATAGTTGTGTGTTGATTATTAATTACATAAATTGATGTAATTATTTGTATATTTTATATCGGGGTTGTTACATATGGTATCAGAGCCGGTTATAATTTTTGAGGCCTATGAACCCTAACATGCATGTCTAATTTTGTTAAAGCCTATTATACAAGTTGGATTGTTAAAACTTATTCTTAAATAAATTTATTTTATGTCTTAAATTCTTTAGTAATACCATGTACTATTATTGAGTCTCTTGGTATATGAAAATTTAGGCAGAAATATATATTTTATATAAGAAATTGAAAGAAAAAAAAAGGGGGGAGGGGGAGAATAGATGGTTTTTGTAAAAGTAATTGGGAGATGATTACAAAAAAATGGTATTTATTTTAAAAAATAATAAAAAATAAATAAATATAAGTATACATGATTTTTGAGCCACACACGTCAAATTCAATTTGTTTCGAGGACATAAAAGGGTAGCGATTTTTCTTTTTACTATGGATAGATTTTCATGAAAATCATATGAATTATTTAATGTAGAACATGATACCTTCTTTTTAGTTATGTCAATCTTTTTTATATTCATTTGTTTCTCATTTTTATTATTTAAATTATCTTTTAATGAAGAGATCAAGATTTTGAGTCCTTGAAAATTCAAATAAGTAAAAAAATAAAATAAAGAGTTAAAAAAAATAAAAAATTGAATATAAAATATTTTGGAGAATAAAAACATCATGTGTAAAAGTATGAATTGTGCCTAAAATTTCGTTTTTGAAACAATTTGTTATTTGGAAAGGTAATTCTAGTTGTATAATAAATAAAAAAGAATTAGTTTAAATAATGTTAGGGATAAAAAAGGTTTGTGCCTAAAATTTCCTTTTTGAAGGAGTTTGTTATTTGGAAAGGTAATTCTAGTTATATAATAAATAAATAAAAATTAGTTTTAATATTAATAATGAGCGTTACATAGAACAAGTATTAATATATAGCATACAAATGAATAGAAGTTTGATAGGTTGGCAATAAATTTATAAGATGTGGCTTCATCCATTTAATAACCTGGATTATAGAGCTTGAATTTATTTAATTATTATTAAAGTACTATGTTGAAATGGGTAATGAAGGTTGAATTTCTTTAGTTAATATTAATATATTATTATAGGATTGATAAGTTATTATTCTATTTTATTATTTATTAGAAGTACGTTGTAATATTTCGTTGTATGATGGTTTATAAAATTATCATTTATAATATTTATGACTGTGTGCAACACCCTCCTCCCACATCTACCCAAGTAACCGACCAACTAGGGTAAACATGTGACGAGAGGCTACTATGATTAGATTTGACCTCCTAAGTCACGTTAAAGAAGTGGAACCGACGAAAACACACCATATAAACCTTCAACATCAGCCATAGGACTTTTAGGAACCATCCCAACCTTTCTGCTAACCAGCCCCTGAGTCCTACTGAGTTTTTAAGTTATTAAACCTCTAGACGCTCCCATGCTATGGGCATGCCAACATCCAAAGAGCTCTAGATGCTCCCACAAGACTGCATGCCTGCATCGAGGGACTATATCCAGCAGACCTGTGCCAGAGTCCGGGGAATTTAAGGCACTTTTCAAGCCTAGAATTCTAGCCACTGCCCATAACTTGTTGTAACTTTCAGAATCCATTAAACACATGATGACAAGACTAATAAACCAAAAACTAGCACTAGGACTAAGCCTGACCATACCCAACCAGGACTAACATTCTGTCAAACACTTGGCATTAATGCAATCTATAGGTGTAAATAATAGATTTGAGCTAGGGGGGCTCATACTTATCTAAGATTCGCTATGAAGCATTGTTTCCTTATCACATTAGTTGCAGTTTTATCCATTAAGCCATTGATACATTGTTCATTCATTTACAAGTAGAAACATGATGAGAGCCATACATAACCATTGTCATCATACATATTCATAACCAACATAATAACAACAGAATTACCAAGGAAACATCATCCATATAATTCACATATAGACTAGTATATAAATACTTGTTATCACCAAAAACATGATCATCTATCCTAATTTACTAGATGGATCGAAGTACACCATGTAAAGGAAATTTTACCATAGTGTTGTGACTATCAACAACACCCCCTTTTATTAGTGTTAGTAATAAAATTAATAAATGGGGACCCTTCCAAAAAAATCAAATCTTAGCATTTAATGGTGTCTTTTTGTTTTTAGAATAAAACAACATGTCAAAGTGGAACTTGCTAAAACATGGAAATTTACCTTTTCATACTCCAAGTGCATAAAACTTCACCAACTACGAGTTTCCTTATAAAAAGCACTACATGATCATAAGGCTTAAGAAAAAATTTATAACGGAAAGTCATGAACATTAAGGAAAACCTTTAAAAACCTGCTTTAGAAAAGGTTATTCTCGCATCGCAAAAGGTTATAGCAGACATCCCTTATAAAAGTTACCTCTTGAAAATGCGATCCGCGAGAATGCGAGATCATGAAGCTTATAACCTCATCGCATCGCAAATTCTAATACTGGGGCATTACTTTATGAAACAAAAGTAAATATTACGAAATGCAGTAACATCTTGCAAATCGCATATCGCAGCAGCGCATGTAACGATGGTTTTTAACGAAATACAGTTTTTGCGATATAGCGATCTGCGATATTGCGAAGCAAATCACAAAATCACTTTTATCGCAATTTGAAGGGCTCAGGGTTCTAGGAGAGTACTTTTCGATGTTCGATGCAAATTTATGAACATTAAAGTTTAGCATAACGGTCCATTAGTGGTCATTTATTAAAAATGATTAGGATCAATGTAAAGGACCATTTGACGCAAGTTGATATCTTTTTATGTGATTCAGAATTAAAGACCTCCCGTCACCTTATTTTTGTCTTTCTATTGATTATTCCTGCATTCGATATCATTTTTATCATATTTTTTCTCTCTGCTTGCAACTTTCAGGGAGAACACGCAGAGCGTAACACACGAAGAAATGGGAAAGAAAGGCAAGGCTCCAACGGCTGAGAAGTCAGAAATGACCCCATTATTCACAGGCACTACCTGTAGTAGGGATGCAGGGATATCTACCTGGGAAGCTATGTATCAGTTGTTAGAGGACAAACACCCAAGAATTATGGAAGTTACAGTTATAGCGGATGGACGTGACTCTTCTGAAGCATCCATAACTGAACTTGCATGCTCGTTTCTACACCGCATTACGACGAGCCCAAAGATGCTCCCCTACATCGATATGGTGAAATGGATTATAGATCATGCAGACATATTGCCAGAGAGTTCAAAATGAAAAGCCAGGAGGTCATGGGGTCATTTACTTCGAACAATTTGAGGCGTATGTACCACTTACCAGAACCCCAGGCCATCTACAACAAGCAATTTGTAGAAAAGTTCGCCAAGGAGAATGAAGACTTGGCAGAATGAACAAAGCACTGGTCAAACAATGAGGAAATATTGAAGAAGGATAAAAAAGGTATGTACACCACTGGCTCTCTCTGTTCTCCTTACTGTTTTGTCACTGCAATGTTATGTAGACTGTTTGGGAAACTAGACATCAACAAGTTTTCATCATAATGGTTACCTCTAGTGGATGCGACTACGAATGCCACAATAATAGATTGGGCTCAAATTCTGTCGGACAATTTAGCCATTGCAATTTTAGGATATAGAACTAAAAGAAGCTTTGCTTCGAGGGTTTACTCTCCATTCTTTTTGAACGCCTATGTTATGGACTCTATTTGTTTTGTTTATGAATTTCCTATTATGGGATGGAGGTGGACGGTACAAAATCCACTTTCCATTCAGGTTTATCACAAAGTATTGTGGGAATCCAATTTCATCCCACATTTCTTCAAAATTTGTCATGGAGTTATGCTCCCGATTTATAAAATTCTCTACAACCAAGATGCCCCAAGGTTTTCCCCAGAAGCTAAAGTGGATATTCTCTCTGTGGAAAGGTGGTTTGGGGAAGAATTGGTCATGTATATCAGAATGTTTGGTAGCATTGCTTCACCCCATGTGCTACCCTTTTACGTCCTCGACAAACTGATGGCTAGGGAGATAGCCTATCAGACCTGCAGTGTGGGGGGAATGAGCAAGGTACTGAAAGATTCCAAGAAGGCCATTTGGCCCCAATTTCCTATAATATGCGGAGCATTTTCATTGCATGACTTAGGTCATGCTTTCAAAGAAGTTGATAATGTATTATGTTTACAACTACCAAAGTTCCCAGGGAGGAAATTTGATCCCTTTGGTGTTGTAAGTAATTTTACTACAATGGTTAAAATAAAAGTGTTTTCCCGTGAAGAAGATCCCTTTGACGATGTTTTTCTGCAGAAAAACACCTTTAGAGAGGTTTAGCATACAACACAAATTGTTTTTGAACAAGAAAATCTCCAAAAGTTTGACAATTACAGAAAGCGGCGGTTATCAAAGGTCCCATTGGACCAATTGCTCATTGAACCAATAAGGGAACCTACTCCTAGTGTTAGCATAAGTGAAGGTTCAAAAGAGAAGTCCAAAACAAGTTTTGAAAAAGAATCAGTTGAAAATTTTGGTGATTAATCCAAGAGTGAACACAACAGAAACAAGGAGTCAATAAAAGACACAACTCAATCTACGGAAAAACCTGATCAACAGGCTTTGTCCCCAAAACAAGCTGAAACTCCCACTCCTCTTACAAAGCCAATAAAGTCACTTGTAATTGATCTAGAAGGGGAATGGGAAAATTTAATAAGTTAATTAACACAGAAGAATAGAGCGCAGAGCCATTGACAAATCCAGAAGAGACAACCACGAGAATGGTAATAGAAAGGGCTATCAATGCTTAGGAAATGGAGCACATTCCTATTGCTCCCTCGTCTGAAATTATACTAAGGATAGAGGAAATTCCTCCTCTAGATGTATTTTATAGCCCTCAACATAAGGCTATCGTCAGAAGGCAAAGAAAGAAAAGGAAGTTGGATGTTGTGCTCGCTCTCGAGGATGAACCTCTGGATGTTCTTTGGAAAGACCCCACTACAGACCAAACAGAAAATCTAACTAGGCTCTCACAGATCGCAGGTGCATACGCTTCGACAAATATTGATAAGGCAGTAGAGGTTCAATTGCTACTTAAAGAAAAAGAGGATAGGATTTTGTTTTTGGAATAGCAATTACAGCAAGTCAGCATCAATCAAGAAGCAGAAACATAGTTGGCAAAACTCCAGCAAGACTTCCAGCAAATGCAATTGGCATATCAAAGCAGTTTGGCTAATAAAGAAGAACATATACAAGGTATGATAGAATTGCATAAGGATGATCCCAAAATTGGAGAGTTTATCACAGAAGCACTTTCTCTCAATTCCCAGCTCCTGCAATAGAAAGAACTACTATGCCAGAAGATCTCATAATGGAATTCCCATTGCGAAATGAGTGATAATATTACAAATCAAGTCATAAAATTACGACTTGAATATGATTCAATTTTTAAGAAGGTCCCAGAATTCTTGAACTGACAGATATCCAAAGAAGGAAAAAGAGTAGACATGTCCAGAATTGATGAATCACACAATGATATTTTATTCGCGAAATGGGATTCTTGGCTAAAGGAAGTAGAACAGACAATGGAAGACACAATGGCAGCAGTGAACAATGTCATTGGATGCATAAATGAAAATCTACACAAAGCCAATTTGGTAGCAGAGACCACTCCGGGCTTCCTTCCAAAGGCACAATAGCTTCAAACGGTATGGAAAAAAACAGTAGAGGAAAGGGTAGAGGCGATTAAACAGGGAAACAAGTTAAACTGGGAAACATACTGGCAGTACCTGGTAAAACCACATAGCCAATGGATGACCCTGAAGTGCCTCATAACTTCTGCTGAGAAGATAGTGCCAGCTATTGCCAACATTGTATTTGTGATCTAAAATCATCCGTAGATGACCTTAGAGAAATAATGAAGGTATTATAGACTCAAGTTCTGGGGTGTGCCTATGTTATTTTATGCAACGAATCGATAAGATTGTGAAAAACACAGACACTGAAATAGTGAGAGAAACACAGTAAGCAAACACATGAAATTCAACAAGCTTAATAAGGAGTTCACCCAATCCACCTGGGCTACATCTCCTGGTCTAGCCTTCAGTGGTGGCCTTTCTATTGTGTCTTAAAGCAGAGTTTTTACAATAGTGAGCTCAAATTGAGTCTCACGGAACAGATGATGATTAATAGGATTGTACTTGGATTCCCCAAGTCTCTAGAGTACACAGACTTCCCTTATTGAATATTGACCTCAACTGGTCTCAATGGTATGAGTCCAAATTGATACTCAATACCTGACAAGTACACATAGAAGAGTTGCTTGAACCTCTCAAGCCTTCTCTGGAGTTCACAGAATCTCAGACTCTCTCTGTCTCCGTCTGCTCAATGCTGCCTTTGTCTGCAGGTTAGATCGACTTCTTTGTTCTCTGCAATTTGCTTCTTTCTTGCCTCTCGACTTTCTGCTTCTCTTTCTCTGCCTCTTTTTCTGCTTCTCTTCCTGCTTTTTTTGCTCTCTGTCTGTTCGTGGCTTAAAGCCAATCTGCTCCCTCACTGTTCATTTCCACTTCCCAGCTCTCTGGATCTCCTACCTCTATCCGCTTGAATTCCCCTACTTTGCATCATCATCACTATGTAACGCTTCACAGAGAGGTGGCCACTTGCTTTCTCATGAACTGAGTGTCAGTTCTCTTTAAACAGTTTTTATTTCCATTGCTCCAAGATTGCCCGCGAAACTGATTCCTCTGCTAACTCATCGGTCATGCTAGACCTCAAATTTTATATGACTCAGCTTATTTCCCCGTCGAATCCGGTCATCCATCAGATCATTTCTCCACCGTTGATCTGGAGCCTCCAGATCCTATAGTCTCCGTCCATATCGCGCGGTTAAGTAGCATGACCTTTACCCGAGCGATGTGAGCGGTTTTCTCTCTCATTTGTTGGATGCGTGTCACCCAGTGTATGGCATCGGGCGAGACTCAGTCGAGCCCACTTACCACTTGAAGCCCTTCCGATATCCTACTGGTTTTAGCGCGGGACCCATCTTCTGACAGAATCGACGATTCCCATACGGTTTTATGCTTTTCCTCGTGACTGAGCGCTTGGGGGCTTTCCTTCACTGACGGGGACGCCCTACGATACGCGATTAAGCGCTAACAAAAACTGCCTCTGTTTGTGGATTTGACCTCCCATTTGTCAATTTGTGCCAGCGCGCGGTCACCATGGACCAACGGTCTGTGCGCTTTGACCGAGGGTCCTCGTTGTTCCGTGCTGACCACAAATTGCCATTGTTCAGAGGTAATTTTTGATAAGCTTCGACATCCATAATACTTTGAAACTTCGGTATGAGTTTTACAGAGTTCAGGGAACTTGAAGAGTGTTTAAGGATCCAATTCGGATCATGAACTTCCCACTGAAAAAGATTTTGGACCACCAAAAGTTGGTTTTCAATCATCGACTAAGTGAGGGTATAACTGTCTCACTTGTCCAATCTCTATCCACTTTGCACTGCTTGGCTTTGAACCCTTGAGTCCAATCCTGAGGTACTCAACATCTTCCCTGCGCATCGTCCTTCCTACAATTCATTGAGATATTCAGGTAACAGATCATCAATAGAATGAAATTGACTCTGCTCTTCGGTATCTTCAATTAATGAAGGTTCAAATAGTCTCAAGCTGTTTGCATTAACGACTGAGTAGATGTGCATGTAAGCTGGTAAATCAAGGCGAAAACATTCTCACTAATTTTCTCAAGTATCTTGAAAGGTCTATACCTTATTGGATTTAGATTTTTACCTTCACCTTGCATTCTGTCTTTGCTGATATACACCTAGATTTGATCATCAACTTGGAAACTATGCTCCATCCAATGCTTGTCATGCCTTGCCTTGTATTGGGCTTGGGTTTTTTCTAGCTGTTCCTGTACTGCCTGGTGAATCTCTTGGATTTTTTCAATGAACTTGGTTTCCTTGTCCACATCACTGTGTCCATCAACTGCTATGTATTTATCAAAGACAAAATCCAAGGGAGACTTTGGTGTGAAACCAAAACAGGTCTCAAAAGGAGATCTCTATAAAGAAGAATGTTTTGTTTGGTTGTAAGCATGCTGCACATAACACAAATGTTCATCCCAAAGTTTGGGATGCTTGGCACAATAGCCTCTAAGCAACTGAATCACTGTCCTGTTGACCACTTCTGTCTGGCCATCTGTCTGTGGATGAAAGGCTGTGCTTTTCTTTAGTCTGGTGTCCATTAGTTCCCACATACTCGACCAAAACTTCCCAGCAAATCAGGTGTCTCGATTAGATACAATGGAAGTGGGTAATACAAAATGAACCCATACATGCTGAAAGAACAATTTTGCAGTTTGTTCAGCTGTAATTTGTTTATTACAAGGTATCAAAATACACATTTTGCTGAACCTATCCGCAACAACATGTAAATAGTCATGACCTTTCCTAGATTTAGGCAGTCCTCCAACAAAGTCCATGTAAACACTTTCCCAAGGATGAGAAGGAACTGGTAGTGGAGTGTACAAGCCTAGTTTTCTATTGCTGGGCTTTCTTTTAGCACACATGGTACACCCTCCTACATATCTAGAAAATGTCCCATTCATTTTTGGCCAATAACAAAATCTTTGTAGTTGTGCAACCGTTTTACTTACACCAAAGTGACGTGATATTAGAGAAGTATGTGCTTCTCAAATTATCTTTACTCTTTCAGTTTGTGGAATGCATAGCTTCCCACAATGATACAAGAGTTGGCCTTTAATGTGATAATCCAATTCTTCTACTCGTTTGCCTTCACTTAAAGTTGCATATACATCTTTAAAATCTATATCTTGAGCATATTGTTCAATGTAGCTCTCATGCAATGCTAAGTTATGCTTAAGTATAGTAGATGCATTTATAATTGGTCTAGATAACATATCTGCAACTTTATTGTGTATGCCCTTTTTATATCTGATGACTAAATGAAATTGTTGTTGAAAACCCATCCATCTATGATGTCCTGATTGTTGCAACTTAGTTTGAGAGTGTAGATATTGAAGTGGTTGATGATCAGTATGTATAACTGTCTCTTTGCCCATTAAGTAATGTTTCCATTTTTTTCACACTCTGCACTAATGCATACAATTCTTTATCATATGTGGGATAGTTAACTACTGTAGAATTAAATGTCTCAGAATGATAAAATATGGGTTTACCGTGTTGTATCAACACTGCTCCCATGGCATAGTCACTGGCATCCATTTGAATCTCAAATGGTCTTTGAAGATCGGGTAGTGCTAGTACTGGTGCTATACTAATCTTTTCTTTCAAGGTGTCGAAGGCTTTTTGCTGTTTGCCTCCCCACTGAAACATGGGAGCTACAATTAAGGAGACGTTAGAAATGAACTTTCTCCAATATTGTGCTACTCCTAAGAAGCTTCCAACTTCTGTAGTAGATTTGGGTTTAGGCCAGTTCACAATGACTACCACCTTAGAGGGGTCTATCTTCAATTCACCACCCCCTACTATATGTCCCAAATAATTCAAAGATGTTTTGCCAAATTCACATTTTGAGAGTTTAACATAAAGTTTTTCTCTTTTCAAAACATCTAGTGTTTGCTTAACATGCTTTAAATGTTCTTCCCACGTTTTTCTAAATATAAGAATGTCATCCAGATATACAATAACAAAATCATCCAGAAAATTTTTGAGTACATCATTCATTATTCTCATCAAAGTAGCGGGAGCATTAGTTAAGCCAAAAGGCATAACTAACCACTCATACAATCCCTGCTTTATTTTGAAAGCAGTGTTCCATGCATCTTGTTTTGCAACTCTGACCTGATGCTATCCACTATGCAAGTCTAACTTGGAAAAATAAACAACTTCCTTTAACTGATCTAATAGATCATCTATGTGAGGAAGGGGATAACGATTTTTTTTTGTTATCTTATTCAGTGCTCGGTAATCAATGCACATTCTCCACAAGCCATCTTTCTTTTTCACCAAAATGATTGGAGACCCACATGGTGATGTGCTAGGTCTGATGAACCCCTTCTTGAGCAACTCCTGCACCTGCTTCTTGATTTCTGCATTCTCTAAAGCGAACAACTTGTACATTCCGATGTTAGGAAATGGGGCATCTTGCTGCAAATTAATATCATGCACTATTTCCTTTTTGGGTGGCATACCTTTAGGTTCTTGAAATAAGATATCATATTCTGAAACAACTTTTTCTAAATCAGCTTGTTGTTTAGCATCATAGCCCTCAAATACATTGGTTTTATTAGGTTTCTTTTCCTTTACAACCATCAGTAAAAATTGTTTGCATGGATTTACAATTCATTTCATCTGCCCTGAGTTTATGAGAGTATAATTATTCTTGAGCTTATGAGCTCTTACAATATATTCGATTCCATCTTTAGCAAGGAGACACTTGTTCTCTGCTCTATAGAAAATAGCTTTTCTATCATACAAGTAGGGACTTCCTAAAACAATTCCACGTATATCCAAAGGAACTATATCTAACTCAACCTCATCTACAAATGCTGACCCAAAAGAAAACTTAAGTTTACATTGTCTAGTCACTTGTAGTTGTGCTTTATCACTTAATCAACCTAATGGGTATGGTTTCTTGTGAGGTGTAGTCAGTAATCCCAACTTCTTTACAGTTGCTTCAGAAATTAAATTTACTTGTGAGCCACTATCAAACAAAGTATCAATATTTTGATGCTTGGAAATAACTCGAATATGGAAAAGCTCATATCTTTTTCTCTCATTTTCTTCATTATTAGTAGATTGTGCAGAATTACTAGTAGATGCTTCAGAATTTTTACCTTTTATACCTATGGCTACAATTGTTGTTTCATCTCCTGAGTTTGACCCCAAATCTTTCTGAATAGTTGCAGCAGTCTTCTTTTTCTTGCCCTCGAACTTCTTAGGTCTCAGCTCCGGATGCAGGATCCAACAATGCTCATCATCATGCCCATCCTTCTTATAGCGAGTGCATGAAGACTTGCTTTTCTGTGCAGTATTGGCCTTCCTCTCTTTCCATTTCTGTTTTCTTTTCTCCTTATTCTTGCTTGTAATGGGCTTGGATGATCCCCCCAACTTCTGGGTTCCCATTCTTTCCTCTAGCTTCTAGATGCGTAGCTTGAATAGATACCTCATCTATACTAGTGGGATTAAACATGAGGATAGTGTGCCTCATGTAGTTGCATAGACCACCTATGCACTTCAACAGAGTCTCAAGTGAGTCTAAATAAATTCTTAGAATCAAAGCTCTTTTCCTGAATTCTTGGGTGTAACCTTGTACACTTTGCCCTTTCAGTTTGCGAAGAGTTTGCCAGCTCATCATGGCTTGCTGCATGTAAGCTAGTGGATAGAACTGCTTTATGATTGTAGAAACAAATTCACTCCAGATAGAAAGAATCTTACCATGTTTCTTCATGTCATCTTGTGTCCTGCCTTCCCACCATACCAAGGCAGTGCCTCTGAGGTGTAGGCTAGCCAACTGAATCTTACTCTTGTCCGAGTCAATACTCTGCACTCTGCAATAAACATCAATTTGCCTGATCCAATTATCCAGCTTCTCTGCATTCAACTCTCCATCATATATTGGTAAATCAAATTTAACATCTAATTTAATCAAAGATGTCTTCTTTTTATTTTCAGGGCTATTAGGAGGTGCCAGAAAGTTTTCTTCTTTCCCTTTTCCTTTTGAGTGGTCATGGAGGAGAGACTCTTCTTCTCCTTTATCTTGTTTGGAGCTTGATGAATCTTCATCTTTATGTTTCCTAAAGTCCTTATACATTCCCTCTACCATGGACCTCATGGCCAGGAAACTATCTATAAATTGGGGGCCTAGTCCCAAGGGACTTTCTTCTGACATTTTCTTCTGAGGATAGACTCTTCCAATTTCTGGGTTAGTTTCAACCAACTTTCCTTCTCCTAATTTAAGCTTTGATCTAGTTAGCATTCAACAACAAAAATCCAGCACAAGCTTGTCTAACCTTAACAACCACGAGCTCTGATACCACTTGATCTGAAATCATCCATAGATGACCTCAGAGAAATAATGAAGGTATTACAGACTCAAGTGCTAGGGTGTGCCTATGTTATTTTATGCAACAAATCGATAAGATTGCGAAATACATAGACACTGAAACAGTAAGAGAAACACAGTAAGCAAACACATGAAACACAATAAGCTTAGTAAGGAGTTCACCTAATCCTCCTGGGCTACATCTCCTGGTCGAACCTTCAATAGTGGCCTTTCTATTGTGTCTTAAAGCAGAACTTTTACAATAATGAGTTCAAATTGAGTCTCATGGAACAGATGATGATCAGTAGGATTATACTTGGATTCCCCAAGTATCTAGAGTACACAGACTCCCCTTACTGAATCTCGACCTCAACTGGTTTTAGTGGTATGAGTCCAATTTGGTACTCAATACCTGATAGATACACACAGAAGAGTTGCTTGAACCTCTCAAGCCTTCTTTAGAGTTCACAGACTCTGAGACTCTCTCTGTCTATGTTTGCTCGATGCTGCCTTTGTTTGCATGTCAGCTCGGCTTCTCTGTTCTCTGCAATTTGCTTCTTTCTTTCCTGTCGGCTTTCTGCTTCTCTTTCTCTGCCTCTTTTCCTGCATCTCTTCCTGCTTTTTGTTTCTCTCTGTCTGTTCGTGGCTTAAATCCAATTTTCTCCCTGACTGTTCGTTTTTGCTTCCTAGCTGTCTGGATCTCCTGCCTCTGTCCGCTTGAATTCCCCTACTCCGTGTCATCATCATTATGTAATGATTCACAGAGAGGTGGCCACTTGTTTTCTCATGAACTGAGTGTCAGTTCTCTTTGAACGGTCGTTATTTCTATTGCTCCAAGATTGCTCGTGAAACTGATTCCTCTGCCAACTCATCGGTCATGCCGGAACTCAAATCTTATATGACTTAGCCTATTTCCCTGTCGAATCCGGCCATCCATCGGATCATTTCTTCGCCGTTGATCTGGAGCCTCAAGATCCTACGATCTCCGTCCATATCGCGCGGTTAAGTAGCATGACCTTTACCTGCGTGATGTGAGCGTTTTTCTCTCTCATCCGCTGGACGCGTGTCACCCAGTGTATGGCATCGGGTGGGACTCAGTCGAACCCGCTTATTGCTTGAAGCCCTTCCGATATCCTGCTGGGTTTAGTGCGGGAGCCGTCTTTTGTGAAATCGGTGATTCCCGTACGCTTTTATGCTTTTCCTCATGACCGAGCACTTGGGGGCTTTCCTTCACTGAGGGGGACTCCCTGCGATATGCATATGCGATTAGCGGTAATCGTGTATCAGAAACTGCCTCTGTTTTTTGATTTGACCTCCTGTTTGTCAATTTGTGCCAGTGCGCGGTCACCATGGGCCAACGGTCTGTGTGCTTTGACCGAGGGTCCTCGTTGTTCCATGTTGACCACAAATTGCCATTGTTCGGAGGTAATTTCTAATAAGCTTCGACATCCATAATACTTTGAAACTTCGGTATGAGTTTTACAGAGTTCAGGGAACTTTAAGAATGTTTAAGGTTCCAATTCAGATCAATTTGCAGGAAAGTTAAAAGCCTAAGTCGGCCAACCGACGCTCTTGAAACCAATGCTGGATATTTGTGATCTAAAGGATCAAATGTAGGATTTATCAAATATATAGTTTAGTTTAGTTTTATTTTATTTTTGCTTAAAATGAGGCAAGTCATTTAAACCTCCTCATCTATTTTTGTAATATTTATTTTTAGATTTTATAGAGTAGTATTTAAACCCCTTTCATGCATTTAGAGAGGGGTCCAGAGTTTTAACAAAAACAATTCTTCAGAACGTGCATTTTGCACCCCACTGAGGAGGTTTTGATAAAATGAATGGAACGGGATTTATTTTCTATATGAGTTTAATATCTGCTACTGAAATGCACTTTTGTATCTTAGTGGATGTTAAGTGATTTGAAGATAGATCTATATTGCTGCAGCTCATGAGTAGAACTTATTACAAATGGTATTTTTATCTCCTAATACTTTTTACTTATTTGTCAAGCAATAAATCATTTTCAGTTCTTTATATATGAAAGTTTGAATGTTTAGTTGTCATTATTACACTTTTGTATGGTGATAACCTACTCTTTATGTTGAATATGTGAATGACTCTTATGCGATATATTTCTCATAATTGTTTCGGCTAACTTTTTATACGAAACAATTATTTTTAAATGGATTCTTTTCTCATGGTGATTGAATGATCTTCATTATCAATTGCTTTTATAAATTATTTTAGATCGCATAAGTAAACGTTACTCCTGGGATAGTTTAAAGTTAGATGTTTTCTTTGATTATGATAGATTGCATATAATAGCTAGAAGATAGATTAGATCTAGAACAAGCATTCACCCCATAAAATCCCAAAAAGTAAAACATCATCCCGCTAGCACACAAATCATAAATAGATTGGGAAACTGGTCCCATCATCCCCAGTCGGAGCCACTATTCCAAACGGAAAAGGAGCTGTCTTAAGGTCCAGACCGGGTGGTTATCCCCCTTGTTGGAGTCCTGATTTTTCGAGCCTTCAACACATAGTAAAATTGATTTCACTGTAAGAAATTACTTAATAAATCACATTTGTTAAGTAATTTATAATTAAATCCATGAAGAATAATTAAATAAATCGCTATTTATTTAATTATCTTCTAGGAATAATTAATTAAACCATTGTTTAATTAATATTCCTTGTCATATTTGAACCAGTTATGAAAAATAAACAAATAAATCATTAATTATCTTATTTTTCTCTAGGAATAATTAATTAATCACTAATTAATTATTATTCATTGTCAAGTTTGACTAAATCCCTTAGGAATAATTAAATAAATTATTATTTGTTTATTATTTCCTAACCAATTTCTTGAGATGATAAATAAATCATTTATTTATTTATTATTTCTAAATAAAAGTTTAAATACGTTGTCCCTCCTAACCAAATACAATAAAATATTCCAAGTGGTTATTCTAAGAATGGGGTCAATAATATTTTATTATTGCTCATTATTCGAGGATAACTAAATATTTTGTTATAAATAAGAGGGTTTTCCATTCACTATTCACTTTTGATTATTTTCATTGTTGCACTCATTGTTGTAACTCTGATTATTATCATTGTCGCACACCATTTCTTCCATTTGAGTTCCCATTGAGCTCAAACATTTTATTGTTGGGTTTCCACATTATAGAGGAGAGAGACTCTACACAAGCTAAAGACGTTTGAGGATAGCCAAGAACCCATCCCATAGAGGGGGACTAGTAACATTTATTTGTTCTCTTCACAGGTGTTATAATAAAATCTATTATTTGTATATCTAGTTTCCATTGGATTATTGGAGTTATTACTGTTTCATTTCGTTGTTTAACTATGATTGTGGCATAGATTAGGGCTTTGGCAGGTTTTGTTTCTATCAGTTGTTGTAGATCAACAATGTTTAATAGCCATTTATATTGTTGGGACTGTTTGTCATCCACAGTCTTGAGTGTTTTCTTTTCGTACATCTTTGAGGAGAAAACACTACAACAAAATTGGTGACTCCACTGGTTTTTTACTTTAGATCCAGAAACTTGTATGACCTACAGTTTTCAGCTTAGGTTTTTTTTTGTTTTTTTGTTTTTTTGTTTTTTTTTT
>APFE031359321.1:3646-17850 GCA_000404065.3 Pinus taeda
TACTTAAACTTAAATATTTATTTTATTTCAGATTATATATAAAACCACATGCAATCTGAGAATGCTATGGACAATTAATATATGATAAAATAAAATGACATGCGAAAATAAACTGTGAATATAACTAGTTATTGTCTCAAAAAATACAAAGAGAAACCGATAAGATCCTAAATCATATAAAAAAATTGCCACAGGGCCATGACCCCAACTACCCAGTGGCCAATAGATTGGCAGTTCAGAACCAACTACTTGGTTGTAGATCAATAGTAAAAGCAGACGAGAATCTTTGAAGAAAGGAAAGGCAGAGTAGCTGCTGCTAGATACCCTTTCTTTAACTCCCAAATACCGAGGCAGAGGGAAGAACAATGGAAAATCTGCATGTACAGACTATTTTATCTCCCAGTTTTATTCATTATAATATAATTTCTGGAGTTCCTATTGCCAAAGAAGGTTTTCTCCAGCTTAAAAGCGTTCTATAGTTAATTTATGGTGTGTACGCCTCTTTGCTGTTGTTGTGTATCAACGCCTATTTTTAGCAAGAAATAAGCACATACCATGCTGCAACCTTAAGCCGAGAACGGTGTCGCCAGTAGCTTACCATCATCATTATAATAACATGCCCAAAGGCTGCATCAAGAATCAATAGCCACACGCAGAAAACCCCACACATGAGAGGAGCATGCCCTCCAAAATTTGAACCTGGTCATCGTCACAACAACCGATTCAAGTTACTGCCCGACCATAGCTCCACTGGCTAATGGCATAATTAATCCGTTAATGCGCTCTTCCAAACCATTCAATCGCTGGTGAATGCCCACAGGTTAAGTGGTAAGAGCGAGGATGGATATCGTTTGATGTTCAGTCTCTATTGTGATACACTCGGCAGTTTTAACGAGATATTGTGCTCCAGATCAGAACACATGCCAAACGTATGAGGTTTGATAAATGTAACGGCTTCCGTTTATTAAACATGTCATATAATCTTGTCAGGATAAACCATGCAAACACTCCTTTAAAAAAAACATAAATTAAATTTAAAACAGAAAAAAAACACAACGAAAATAAAACTGTAAAATCTAAAATGCATGGCCATGTTACAAAGAAAATAAACTTAGTAAGAAACAAGGCAAGCCAATGCAATGCAGAGTATTAAAGAAACTGATGAGATAAAAGTGAGAACACGCTCTGTGAGATGCTTAATACTAATCAGTGCTTGCCAAAAGCGAAGGAAGAAGGAAGAAAAGCAGTGCTTGCCAAAAGCCAGGGAAGAAGAACATCTACAACAACTGGAAAAGCAGTGCTTGCCAAAAGCCAGGGAAGAAGAACATCTACAACAACTGGCACGGAAAAAGCAGTGAAAATATCTTTAAGAGTGGCATAAAAGAATGGGAAAAAGCAGTAAAGCTCACTCTTAAAAAAAGGGGAAAAGCAATAAGGCAACTCAAGCGATATTTGAAAAAAGCAATGACACTTTAAATCAAAGGTTGAAAGTGTCTCACCTGATCCAATAGAGCAGATAAAAATATTGACAATTGTTAATGCATAAGTGATTGAAACACTTGATCATAATAGATAGATTAGATAACATTATTATTGTTCTTATAAAATTGCCCTACATGTAAGTAATTTTGAAAAATCTAAATGAGAAATGAATTTACATTTTATGATTATCTATATTTATTGTATTTAATAAAATTTATTATAAAAAAACGATAAATCTCTCATAATTAGTCTATTGTCTATTTTTATATAAAGTTAAATTAATTAAAAATTTATATATAAAATACAAATTAATGATAGAATTTATTTATATATTTATTTTATTTTATTTTTTCAATTTATATTTATGTAATTAAAATAAAATTTAAACTAAAACATTTATTTTATTCGGCACTTAAACTAAAATATTTATTTTATTTTAGACTATATATATAAAGCCACATGTAATCTATGGACAAATAATATATATGATAAAATAAAATGATATGCCATATATAATAAAATACAATGATATGTGAAAATAAATTATTAATATAACTAACAATTGTTTCAAAAGGTACAAAGAAAAGCCAATAAGATCCAAAATCTTAAAAGGATCAGAACAAGACACATTGCCACAGACGCCATGTGACCCCAACTATCCAATAGCGAATAGATTGGCAGTTCAGAACCGACTACTTGGTTGTAGATCAATAATAAAAGCAGACGAGAATCTTTGAGGAAAGGAAAGGCAGAGTAGCTGCTGCTAGATACCCTTACTTTAACTCCCAAATACCAGGGCAGAGGGAAGAAGAATGGAAGATCTGCATGTACAGACTATTTTATCTCCAAGTTTTATTCATTATAATATAATTTCTGGAGTTCCTTTTCCCAAAGGAGGTTTTCTCCAGCTTAAAAGCGCTCTATAGTTAATTTATGGTGTGGACGCCTCTTTGCTGTTGTTGTGTATCAACGCATATTTTTAGCAAGAAATAAGCACATCCCATGCTCCAACCTTAAGCCGAGAACGGTTTCGCAAGTGGCTTACCATCATCATTACAATAACATGCCCAAAGGCTACATCAACATTCAATAGCCACACGCAGAAAACCCCACACATGAGAGGAGCATGCCTCCAAAATTTGAACCTGGTCATCGTCAGAACAACCGATTCAACGCATATTTTTAGCAAGAAATAAGCACATCCCATGCTCCAACCTTAAGCCGAGAACGGTGTCGCCAGTGGTTTACCATCATCATTACAATAACATGCCCAAAGGCTACATCAACAATCAATAGCCACACGCAGAAAACCCCACACATGGAGGAGCATGCCCTCCAAAATTTGAACCTGGTCATCGTCACAACAACTGATTCAACGTATATTTTTAGCAAGAAATAAGCACATCCCATGCTCCAACCTTAAGCCGAGAACGGTGTCGCCAGTGGCTTACCATCATCATTACAATAACATGCCCAAAGGCTACATCAACAATCAATAGCCACACGGAGAAAACCCCACACATGAGAGGAGCATGCCCTCCAAAATTTGAACCTGGTCATCGTCACAACAACGATTCAAGTTACTGCTAGACCATAGCTCCACGGGCTAATTGCATAATTAATCCGTTAATGCGTTGTTCCAAACCATTCCATCGCTGGTGAATGCGCACAGGTTAGGTGGTAAGAGCGAGGATGGATATCGTTTGATGTTCAGTCTCTGTTGTGATAGACTCGGCAGTTTTAACGAGATATTGTGCTCCAGATCAGAACACATGCCAGACATCTGATGTTTGATAAATGTAACGGCTTCCGTTTATTAAACATGTCATATAATCTTGCCAGCATAAACCATGCAAACACTTTTAAAAAAAAACATAAATTAAATTCACAACAGAGAAAAACACAATGAAAATAAAACACTGTAAAATCCGAAATGCCTGGCCATGCAATAAAGAAAATAAAGTTGAACAAGAAACAAGGAAGTCAATGCAATGCAGAGTATTAAAGAAAATGATGAGATAAAAGTGATAAAGTGCTCTGTGAGATGCTTTATACTAATCAGTGCTTGCCAAAAGCCAAGGAAGAAAAACAGCAACAACAACTGGCAGGGAAAAAGCAGTAAAAATATTTTCAAGAGTAACATAAAAAATCGGAAAAAACTATAAAACAACTCAACCCATATTTGGAAAAAACAACCACACTTCAAATTAACAGTTGAAAGTGTAAATATTGACGATTGTTGATGCATAAAAAAACCTATCAAACTCACAAATATTTATTATCTTTTCATAGAAAGAACTAATTTTATCCGCGAATTAACTTATTCGTTTAGGAGCGCTTATCGTGGCATGATCACGAGTTGCAGTAACACCATGTCTTGTTCCAATATATAAAAAACACCATTTATTTTTTTCACACAGTTTCACGAGTAAACACAATCAAATTAATGTCCTAAATAATTGAATTTCCATAACATTATAAATAATAATATTTAAATACATATAACTAAAACAATATTTAAATGTCAATAATACTATAAATATATTTGAATATTTTTAATAAATAATAATAATATTTCAATATTGAAAATATTAGTGTTTAAATAATGAGAGAGTAAAAGGCCATTTTTTTTCAAATTCATAGTTGTATTATATAATGATAATTAATAAAATTATTTATATTATTATTAATTTGAATTTTTTAGTTAAGATGTTTTAAGAAATACAATTTTATTTATAGTTAAGTTGAAATTAATGTTGTATTGTTAATTTATAAAATTTATTCAAATAAGAGATTGTAAGGCGGTGGAGAAGTGGTGATTTATTACTTAAAAGATTAGTTTGAATATTTTTTTTTGAGGTTTAGGAATTGTTACAAACAACCAAGTGTAAAACTACATGTTTTTGCAAGGTTTCTCTCAACAAAGTGAAAGATTCAAGATTTCATTATCTTGCTGACTCTCCCATTCTTTTATGTCAATTCATTAATGGTTTTCTCTTCTCTAACATCAAACTTGAAGCTATTGTAAAAGGAGATCTATCATATGCTAGGAAACTTTTACTCCAAATCATCTATTCATGTCCATAGGCACAACAACATGAATGTGGACCTCCTCATGAATGAGGGGATCCATGTAACAAAAGGAAACCTTAAAGTGGATGGGGTTGTAAGCTTAACCCTAGTTCTTTAATCCTTCTTCTAGACCATGTTTTGTAAGTGTCAACTTTTAGTTGGTATTTTTTGGAGGATATACAAGCTAACATTATTAGAATAATGTAATGCCCTTGTGCCTACTGTAGGGCACAATTTTGGATCAAAAATTAGAATTTTGTTGCTTATTACAGTGTTGACCGATTTGGACCAGCGTAAAATAATTGTAAAGAATATATCATTATGCTCTCTGAAGTATATTTTATGAAATGTAAATAGTTTTTTTTTGTAAGCTTGGTGGTTCTTTTTTATTAATTTTCATGAACAAGACATGTTACATCCATATATACATGACTATGTGGCCTCAACCTGCCCGGTGGGAAACCAAGTTTGCTGGCCACCTATCTGCAAAATAAGCCACCCATAAACACAAAATCATAAGTGTGTCCAGCCATGCGATATACCTCTGAGACTCTTTGTGCTTCCTATGTGTTAGATAACTGTAAACATAACTACTAATAAGTCTATAACTATGTAAAAACATTAAAAAAAGAGAACTAGTGTATGTTGTCACTGATCCTCATCCGCAAAGTCAAGGATCCTTCACAGTGGAACGATGAAGCTCTAAGTGTGGAATGCACGGGATGTGTTGTTCGATCCGACTCAGTCTTCCACTTTGCTGCTGTAACTGGAAATGAATTTTTTCCAATTCCCTCATGAACTTCGACTATTCTGAATTTCCCTTAAGGCGTGCATACTGCTCTAGATGGGCCTGTGCACACTGATGAGGAAGAGATTATTCTATGGCCTTCGTCAGGATGTTTTTAATCATCCAAAACAGACGAATAGTCTGCTGATACTAGGTTACTCTCCCGCTCATGTCCCCAGGATCCAATGTAGCCTCCTGCCACTCGTCCTAGTCCATCTCGAACTCTTCCTCTCCTTGTCGGATTTCCTCTTCCCAACCTGCAATTAAATTTTTGACTGGGTTCGATCTGCTGGCATGATACGTTTGAGCAGCTTCATCTATGATGCTTGTGACCATATTGCGCCCATGACCCCTCACTGTTGCCCCACTAGAAGAACTAGGCATGCTTCCTTGAGCCGAGGTACTCTTCCTTTACCTCCCATGGCCTTTTTTCCCACCTCCATTGTTTCTTGCCCCCTTCGCTCGTGCCATACTTCTTCCTCAGGTTGTTGAATTCTCCTCTCCTCCCTGATCTTTCCACTTTACTCTTGTCCTAGGCTACGGGACTAGATCTCGACACAGCCAGTGGTCTCGGCCCTCCAGCAGCCCTACTACACAGTCACAAGTGGCCAACCAATTAAGAGTCTCCTTCTTCTGTCTGTTGTAGTTTGAATGTCGCAATAGGATGCTTGGGTCCTCATAATTACCAACGTTCGCTTGCCCCATGCAGAGTTGGACTGGACAGTATGGATCTTTATTCACATTCATCATATCTTCAATCGATAAGTTCCAGTTTTCAACAAAATTCATATTAATTGGCCAGCAAATTTCACTATGATTGAAAGGGGTTATAATATATCCTCGGGCCATAGTCCCTCTCCCCTTAAACCCTCTGCAAGGCAACCCCTTACTGTGAGCTTGGGCACTTGAATTTGGACCTGGGTTGGACATGATTAGTTTGTCTTGCGCCTTAGAGTCTCAAAGCCTCTCCCTACCTCTGAATGAATTATCACTCGAACCTAGGAACCCGACCCAGGGCACCTGTCGCCAGAGACTTAGTCTAACTCTATAATTTCCCCCTTGTTGTCCACTTTGCCAAACCCATTGGAGTCTTTATTTCATCCTCCATCCTTTCCTCTCCTTCTACCTTGCATGCCCCCATCCGAGATAGGGAAATTACAAACTTTACAAACACTGGGACAAGCATTACAATTTCCATTGGCCCTCCCATGTACCAGAGCAGGGCATGCCTCTGACTTCCCACAAACTCCTTACCCCCCGCTATCCCAACATAAGTAACTTCTTAAGAAAGGTCGGCCTACTCGTCTCCATTGTAATTGGATTTGTAGGGTACATAATGAATACATACCATAGAGCGCTCTTGATTGTACGAGACATCTTCCTCCCATAATAAGAAACCCCTAGGATTACGAACACATAGGCACTACTCCACCACCACAGGAGCTTCATCACTCAAACTATTCTCCTCCACTGTCGAAATGAGCATTTGCCCACTCCACCTTGCCCTAACTCCTCACTGGTCAGATGCATTAACTCCTGCATGCTCGTTGCCACCACTCCAAGTGTTGGACGCATGTGGAGGGTGGTAAGGACCTTATAACTTGCCTTCATGGCCTCGTACATCCCATCAATGCTGGATCGCACCCCGATTAGGGGTAAATGTAAATAATATTTTAATTCAAGTTAAAAAATGAAAAAAATATTAAAATAATATTGAGTTCTCATTATTTTTTTAAGTATAAAATATATGGTGTTTTATGTGATAATAGTGTTTAACAATAATTAATTTGATAATATTACAATGGAATATACAACATAAATTAACCATAATTATAACTTTTTATGTATATATTAGTTTGTAATATTACAAGGAATATACAAATAAGTTAAACCATATTATAACTTTTTATGGATATATTATTTTGTAAAGTAAATACCTATAGAAAAATTTGAACAAATAGTTAACAATACACCCATCATCATTAATACAAAAACTTATATATAAAACATATGCTATATTAATATCATAAAATTCATATTTAAAATAACTTTATATAATGTAATTAAAATAATTAACCATAATGTGTTGGATAACATGATTAAAAATCGTTTAAAATTGACATATTTAAAAAACATACAGATTTTTTAATATATACATGTTTTTGATAAATCCAAATAAGCAATATGGAATTCGTATTGTATGATTATCATTGTTTTGTTGTACATGTTTTTGAGAAATCCAAATAAGCAATATGGAAGTTATATTGTATGCGCATCAATATTTTGTTGTATTTTTACGAAAATTCTAATGTATATATTTTATTTGTTTAATTTGTATACCGCTAAATTAATTTTAAATTTTATATAAAATTAATAAATTTAAACCTTTAATTAAAATAAATAATTTTTTTTAATAAATATGTGTAGAAATTATAACGAAATTCTAATGTAATATATTAATTTAATTTAAAATTTAATCAAAGAATAAAATTTTTAAAAATATATGTAGAAATTATAACGAAAATTCTATGTATATATTTTATTTATTTTTGGATAGTGTTAAATTAATTATAGATTTATATAAAAATTAATAAATATTTTAAAATATTGTAGAAATTATATTATATGAATTCTATTTTTATTTATTTTAAAAAATCTAAATTTTCTATTTTAAATAAATATTTTGTTTCGAGAGTGTTGAATAATAATTATTTTGATAATAATATAATGAAATGTACAATAATATATATATATATATATATATACAATATATAATATTAATAGATATATTATATATATATATATATTATATTTAATGTGATTGAGATGGTTATTCAAAATAACTTTGAGAATATGACAAAAACATAGATATTATATTTAATGTAATTGTAATTATCAACCATAATTAATTGAATAAGATGATTATACGTCATACAAAACTGACCTATGTAGAATATGTACAGAGTTTTGAGAAATCGAAGTGAACAATATAGACTTTATATTTTATGATTATTTTTATATTGATTGTATTCACATAAGAATTTATAATTAAAGAGATTGTTGTGTATATTGTAATGGTTTAGTTCTTATAATGTTAAATTAATATTAAATATTATATAAAATTAATAAAATGTTTTATTAATAAAAGATGGAAATATGTGAATATGAATTTATTTAAAAAAATCATTATTCATTTTTCTAATCTATATTTATTTAAATTAAATTATGAGATAAATTAAAAATTAAATATAATAATGTTGTTTATTTTTCATAATTTTGTAATTAAGTTTCTTGTTAAGCATATTGTGATATGATTTTTGATTTAACATATTGGGACATTATTTTTTGTTCATCATTTTATGATGACATTTATTGTTTTTCACATTACAATATTTTTTCTCATATTACGATGACATTTTTTGTTTATCACATTTGTGATGACACTTGTTGTTTGTCATGTTGCAATGTTATTTATTATTCATCTCATTGCAATGACATGTGGTGTTCGTCACATAGTGATGACATTTATTGTTCGTCACATTGTGTCATTTCTTATTGTTCATCACATTGTATCATTTCTTACTATTCATCATATTGCAATGACATTTATTATTTTTGACATTATGATAACATTTATTATTCGTGACATTATGATTATGCTTATTATTCACCAAATTGGAATGACATTTATGATTTGTCACATTGTGATGATGTTTATTATTGGCTATGATTGAATTTGGTTGACCATGGTCAGATATGCTCTATTTATAGTTGATGAGGGTTATGCATGGTTGACTATGGTTGTTGAGGTCTAAAGATAGTGGAATATGGTTCAAATGGTTGATCATGATGACTATGATTAACTATATTTGATTGTGGTTTACCATGGTTGATCATGCTTTACCATAGTTAGATAGGATCAACAATTGTTAATTATTGTGGATGCTTTTCGACCAAGGGTTGATGAAGATTGTAACAGCCCAAAATAAATATCTACTTAACTTATTGACATTAAACTTAAATCAGAGTGACCCTTACCTAGCAAAAGAAACATGTAATTAATTAACTAAATTCAACTATGAAGAGTGCTTACCTGTGGTGGAAGTAGGCTTACCGCAACAAGGTTTTGGGGACGACTCTCCACCCAACCGTAGGCTCAATTGTGCAATGATTTGCAACAACTAGCCACCCCCGAACAATGTTTAACTTTCTTGATTATTGCTTGGTTACCTACTTGTCTATTAATTTAAGATGTTAATTTTATTTACTATTGGCGTTCTTTTGATATATCTATTAAGGATCTCTCCAAATTATTTTGTGGAGCAATATTCTCATAAGCGTTTTTCATCAATTTATTATTATTGAGGCTACCTAATTTCCCTGCACCGTTTAATTGTTTTTCTTCACCGAGATTTTCTCATCTTATTCGATGGATCTCTAAGGCTGTCTTCATTATTGCCAGTGGATATCTATGGAAAGAAGGGTGAATATGGTCAGAAGAATTTACTGCTCAAACAGATCTGTAGTTTGCATTTTATTTCTTGTAAAGAGTTCGATATTTTATCCCTTCGCAAGGATTTGAAATGCTGGAAGGTTGTTCAATTATATTTTTTTGAAAACTATCTTCTTACTAAAGGTATGGAAATTCTTTGCAATTGTCTTATGATAGATTAAAAAAAAAAAAAACGCCTTAAAATAAAATTAGGTAGCCAAGAATTAGTTTAGAGAATGACATATAATTCACATGGATGTTTCTAATACTTCCATGGTGTACCCAATAATATTACTTTCACATAAATCTATTACATTATGTCAAGTTATTGAACGATATCCTCTGAACCAAAAATATGGATGGTACAAAAAAAAAAAAATTATGAAAAATTTTGCTGCTATTGAATATGTGTCGGATAATTTCCATTCTTTTATATTGTATGTTGTGATGTGATTCAATTATAGATACATTTGCTTTTAGCTTAAGCAAACCCCAATCCTATCATTTCAAGGATCCCAACTTTTTACTTTTTACTTAGCTTAAATAAATTTATGTAAAAAATGCCTTCTAGTTCCAGGGGCCTACCAATGGAAACTCCTAAGCCTGCATGAGCATGGGTTACAGAGAAACTTTCACATGCTTCATTGTTTTCGTAGGTAAACTTTAAATGTTGAAACTTATAAAAAAAAAAAAAAAAAGTTACAAGGTGGATGGTTTTTGTTCCCTTGTTTTAATTTGTGGTTGAAGAGTGGACAGATCTGCAATCAAGTTTCTTTCCCACTTAAAACTTGCAGGAATCAAATAGTTGTGCTTGGAATCGTGTTTATCTCTTACTGGGAAATCATATTACTTGAAATTGGATTGAAGAAATCCATTCTATATGAGATGATTTCATGTGCATTGAAGAAGAGAAATTAATTGCTTGTAGAGAGTTTTAGTGCTATTGGTTATTCTTGGGCAGCTCAACCTTTTGGACAACTCAAAGCCCAAGTCTGCATTTATAGTTAAGTCATTGTTAACTATGGGTGTAACTTCAAACTCTCTTGCTGCTAAACATTTTTACTTCAACAATTGGATTTATAAGGTTTAGGGTCATAAGGTGTAATTATTGTTTAGGTTTAGATGGTTTATCATAATGAAAATAATTAAGTATAGCATTATTATTTTTAAGGTATTTGCTAAATTATTATACTATTTTATGTATCTTTAATAAATGTATTTTTGATGAATCAAAATGCAATTTTTAAATTTATTAATAGTAAGTTAAATATTTTGATTATAATAATTGTTATATAATAGTAGTATAATAAAATGTCTTACATTGTAAATAATAAATTTCCTCTTTACAAGTGTCTTGTTATAAAAGCTTATAGTTTCTATTATTAGTTTATGTTAAAATGGAATTGTTGAAGGAACAATTACCTACCTTGGATGAGGAAAAGGTACTATTGATTGTGTAAATGGTACTATTGACCTTATAGTGTGCACAGATTTCTCGACATTGTTGTCGACAGGAACCATGGAAATTGTAGGAACACGCATAGCCATGCCCGCAAGTTTACAATCTTACGTCTTATGTCTTATATAGGCAATTTTATGTCTTATCCAGGAAATTAGTATGGCTAAATGTATTGTAATTTAAGGGATGGTATTGCCTTCGCATGTGCGCTTGCAGGCGGGCCATATAATTAATAAAATGATTTTGTTTTGTGTTGGGGAGGGATAACCTTCCCAGTGATCTGATCCGGTTCTGGATTGGGTGATGGTGTCTCTTCTTTATGGTGTGGAATATTTCTTTGGTTGTTTGATTTCTTAAATTTCCTAAGAGTAATCATTTAATAGCCATAAAAATCTCAAGATACATTCAATAAATTTATTTAAACGATTTATTTTGTTAAAAGCAATTTGTTTAATTCTTCTAACATAAGTTATGATTGCTTAAACAGATACTCAAAATATTTCACTCTACAGCACATAATTTCAATTTATCCTAGAATATAAGGTCATGAATCTGTAGACTTAATATTGGTGTGACATATAATTTCAAAAATCATGGTGAATTTTCTTTCAGAATTCAAGTACCTTCTTAAAACAATACTGCCACTAATATTCTTAAGCTTTACTCATTGGAATTTTGATTTTATGTTGAGACAATTCTCTAAGTTTTAATACTACAAAATTTGTGATTATTGATAATTTGCATGATCAATCACACAGTTTCAAATTTGGCAATGGTCTGATTGCATGTCGTGCAGTAGGAAAAAAAATATATAAAACAATAGATTGAAATGAATCAAGAATCTTCAAAACTTTGTGAATAAATTTGGCATGGTTAATACATATCTGGTTTAAAATTCACTGCATAATTATCATAACAATAATCTAAGTATTTTGGCTCTTATTTCATGCTTCTTCAGTGATGAATCTTGATATTGAGTGACTGGTTACAGTGTTTGGCTATCATTGCATGCATATGCAGGTGACTTGATTTCACTGTTAGAAATTTGATATTTTTAGAGGTCAGATATAGGTCTAATCTTGACGTTACCGTGATATATTACCTTTGCATTTGACACTAAGCTTGAATCTAGATCATTAGTACTCCTTATCTTGAATTTAGTGATCATTTGAGAAGTGAATTAGTGGATTGATTGGATCATATAGTGACACACATCACATTGCAGTTTTGCTTTAATTAGCTATCCAATTTGGTATCTAAGGACTAATATATTCTTGGCAATAAGCTACAACAATTGGATTCTTGACAGCAGAATAACGTTGGTATAACTTAAAATTTGGTGTATTCATTAGTTCCTCATTGGTTTCTCATACATCATTATAGACAACAGATTCTTTGGTTCTTTGTTCACATTAGAATCTCATTACATGGTAAAACCACTATCTCATTTTCTTGAGTGGATTGTGCTTGCATCCTCTTATCATTTTCTAAACATAAAAAGTGTTATAATCAACTACAACGGTTCTCTCCATTACAACCATATAACAAAGCTAAATTCTAAATGACTCACCTAATTAACAGTATATAGTTTTGTTATGACTCATTGATTCATTGGAAAAGTATATAATCTTGTAATCTTGGATGGTGATAATCTACCCATAATAATTCTCTGAAAGATTGCACTATTGATATGGTGTACTGGCATGTTTTTGTAACAAATCTTTAATGCTGGTGTAACTAATCACCACTAGTTTCTTTTATAACATAGTTTTTGAAGTATTTGGATAATTGAAGTTGAAATTTGTCACCAATTAAAGTGCTCTAAAAAAGTGAAATCTGTTCTAATTCACAATGGATAAACTTTGATATCTTAGTACCTTTAGACGATCATTATTCACTAGCAATCTGTCCATTATTTTACTATTCAATTTGATCTAAAAGCATAGAGATAACATTCCTTGAATGTTGATCATATTATTCGCTAATTGGGTTGGATTGTTGTTCTCATTTCCTTTCGCGATAATAGTTGCTTGGCATTTCTCTAGTCTATTATTGTAAGAACACGACTCTCTCAACGTGATCTTCTCATAAATTTAATTTTGCATTGCAATTGCCATTCAGATTATATGTATCGGCAAGAATTGGCAGGTGGATTATTTCCTATGATACTATGATGGTATGGTTAATGCGTTGGTTGCATGTTGGGTGTGATGATTCACAGAACTCCACAAAATTGGGCTAAGAGGGCCGGTTTATTTGATGATCTCATGCGAGCCCATACGCACGAGGGAGAATAAGTAACACCATATGGGCTGGGGACAAAACTCAATCAACACTACATATGCCAGTGGTTCCTTTGTCTTGTATATAGCTCTTGATGGATAGCTCTTGAAGAGTTATGGGACCATCTTGAGGAGGCCAAGTGCCTGATGTTCCAGGCTAGGTGCCTATTATTGAATTGGGATGCCGAAGTCTAGAAGGGATGTAAAGGACTTCGATGCCTGGGGCTGTGCGCCTTAGTGGTTGTGGAGGGAGTGGGTCAGCCTTGCGAGATGCTCGGGGTCATTGAGTACCGGACCAGATGCCTACCTTGGGGCAGATCAGGTCTGAGTCAGGCGCGAGCCTTGGGGCCAGCCTTGGACTAGGATACAAACCGGGTCAGGCTTAGCTTGGTGCCGAAAGTGGGAAAAAGGACAGAGATTCCTTGAGATTTCCCGAGGTGTTGAGGACTTTCGATGCCTGCTAGTTATACTAGTTCAGCAGAGGGTGTTGGCAACATGAAGTAATAATAAATAATAAATAATACATAATTCAACATAACTTCGGGACGAAGTTCCTTAAAGTGGGAGAGTATGTAATATGCCTCCCCTTAATAATAAATAATAAAAAAATAATAAATAATAAATAATACA
>APFE031359321.1:23974-41883 GCA_000404065.3 Pinus taeda
TTAAAAAATAATATATTTTATCAAATAAAAAAAAAATCCAAAATTTAACTTAAATATTAAATATTACCCCCGAAAAAAATCATATTTTCAATTACATCATTCATTTTCTGGAAATTGATTTTGCACAACCACGTTTTTTCACTTCACCCTTATGATGAAGAACATGATAAAGAACATATGCATTTGCAGCATGAAAAATGATATCGTACATAAACTTGTACATTTGTGTTATATCTTAATCCCAAACAACTTACCACTTATATGCCCTCTGAATTTTGACATTAAACAAAATTTATGGTTTATCTTATCACTTAAAATTTAATTTAATTTAATTTTACGACTACTAAGCTTCCCACTCATAACGATTTTTGGTATTTAATTGAAAAGAAGTAGAGAGTAAATTTTTACGCTGGAGTATTTTAATCAACTCAAACTTCCCACCTTTACAAGATCAGAAAAAAGTTTGCCCCTATTTTTAAGACATCATGCAATGGTATTAGTTATTCATTATTTTTAAAAGATTGGGGTGAAAATGAATTGAATTGAATTATAGTTTTTGGTTTAAACGAGGTAGATTAATTGTTATTTATTTGAAATATAGTTTTTATAATATTAATTTAATTATTAAAAAAAATTAAGTGGATGAAAGATAATTTTTAAAAAATATCTTTATAATAATTTAAATTAAAGATGGGAATTTAATTAAAATAATTATTCTAATTTTTATTATTTTAATTGAATTAATTAATTAAAAAAATGTCATATAAACATATAAATATGAGTTTATGATTTTTTGGATATATGATATTAGTAAATCATGGTATTGACCCATGGTATTGCAACAAAATCTATTTAAACTATAAAAATATATACAATAAAGAAGAGTGAATCTCCATGGTTAAAAATGTTACTACATGTTTTTTTAGATGTATATATATTTAACTCATATGCTAATATTTTTTATAATTATAATTTAGTTCCCTTTAACTAAATGATCATTATGATTAGCCATATCTTAGCCAAGTTTTATGGTCTCATTTTGGAAAAGAAGATTAGCCGTTGGCTTGAAAGCCATGCTAAAAGAGCTAAAGGGCAAGCTGGTTTTAGGAGATACCACTCTACTATCAACCATCTTATCACTCTCAGGATCATTGTTTGTAATAGTAAATGTGATCTCTATTGTTGCTTTGTGGATTTTAGAAAAAACCTTTGACATTGTTCCTCGAGATAAGCTTTGGAAAAGAATTGATGAGATTATGATTCCTCCTAAGTTGAAGATTGTTGTGATTCTCCTCTACGAGACTATTGGTTTTAATCTAGATTGTTGTGATTCGCCTTTACGAGACTGTTGTTTCCAAGATTAAAACCAACAAAGTGTGGTCTAAAGATATTAAATGCAATATTGGGGTTAAGCAAGGGCGTCCCTTTTCCCCTACCATTTTTGGTATTTACATGGATAAGCTTGATGAGTGTTTGGAAATTGTGGGGTGCAAGGGGACCAAGTTTGCTCGTATTATCATTACTCTTCTCCTCTACATTGATGATATCGATCTTCTTGATAGAAGCCATGAGGACCTGGCCAAGCAACTTAAGGCACTTCATGACTATTGCTGCAAGATGGGTCTAACAAGACTAAAATCATGATAATTAAACCCAAAAAAATCACCCATGAAAATTTTGTCTATGATAACAATTGCTTGGAACAGGTCTCTTCTTATAAATATTTGTGTATTAACATTCCCTATCAACTCAACCAGAATTACAATATTGAGAAAAAGATTATTGGAATTTGGAAATCTTATTATGAGCTTGAAAACCATTGTAAGATTGTCGATCTTTGCATTTGGAGAAAAAAGTTCCTCTTTGAGACTGTTGTCACCACTGTTATCCTAATCTCGTTTAAAACTTGAGATAAAATGTGTTATTTGCATTTTTTATAGATTTTATATATATTGAATACATTTTCTTAATAGCTTTAACTTTATTATTAAATAAATTTTAACTCAAAAAACAATTATTATTCTTACGATAAATTGGCCAGATGCTTTTTATTATCTTTCACACTTAAATTCAATTTGTACCATTAACATAATTAACTTATATTTTCATATAATAGGAATTATAATAGGAAAGAAATAACTTATATTATCATATAACATAAAGACACTGCCAAAGGAATCGGCATTGGCAATATCTATGTCCACAGGAATCGGCATTGCCAATTTCTTTTTCCATCCTTCATCAATTGTTGATGTGTGCAATTAAAGGTCCCAACTGCGAAATGTGCATCCGCGTTATCGAAAAGCCAACAGCGAAATCGAAGTCAATACAATTTAGATAAAGCTCAGTCAATTTTCTTGTGATAATATATACGTTATATGCGTGTTGTTGATGCCCACCTTTATATCTCAGGTCTTTCAACGTGAGATGTTGGCCCCAAATTCCATAAAAAAATAAATAAAATATGGATGGCAAGTGTTCCCAACCACAATTTGTTTGACCAGGTTTGAGGTGTTTGAGTTGACAAATATTGTGGAGTGGAGGAAGAGTCCTCATCCAACTCTTCTACCAAATCAGTTGCAGAAAATGCCGTGGAATTGGAGGGAGGTTCAGCTGTCCAAAACGGATTTCTGTGGTTGTATTAAATGAATGGTTGATAAGTGCAGCAAATTCAACGAATTCCTTTGTCCCTTGTATTTTGTGTGAAGTACCACTGAGAAAAAGGATTGCCAAGACATGGCGATGACAAGTGCATGAAAAAAGGCGAACCTTTTGTCAATGGCAGCCTGTATTTTCTGATTATGATCGTGATCCTTTTGTCCATTGTAACATGCATGTAAGAGATTCGTCCGTACGCTAAAGTATGATGACGATAGACGTCGCCTACAATAGAGTACGACAAAGTAATTGGTCCCTCCAGGTTCGGATCTGTACGATGGCATGTCCCATAGCATTATATCCGCGTCCCACACACCCACCATAAGGGGGTATAGATATGTTGGTGGGTGAATGTCTTTTTATAATTCCATGTCAATGAGTCGAGTTGTACGGCCTTGGGAGATTTGGCGACGGGCACACGACTCGGTGAAGCGCCCCCGGGCACGTGCCGGGCAACTTGGGCGGGCGCGCACGATGATGAGACGGCTAGGCAGGCGCGCGTAGGCTGGCAAGCACGACGGTTAGACGACCGGGCAGACGCGCGTAGGCGGGCGCACGATGGTTAGGCGACCGGGCGGGCACGCGTAGGCGGAAGCACATGATGGTTGGGCGACCGGGCGGGCGCGCGTAGGCGAAGGCGCACAGAGGTAGAGCACGGGCAGGCGTGCATGGGCAGCATGCACGCCGGGCGACCTGCGGTGCAGGCGGACAACAAACAGTAATGCGACGGAACAACGACAAATGTGATAAGTGTTATGCGTGGACAACAGGTTTATACACTAGTTTGGGATGGCGTTAAACATGGGAAAGCCGACTTGTGTGTGGGCGCGTTGAGGGGTTTCGTGTGCAGGGTTGGGGCGTCAGCTGAGGGGCTTCGCCAACCCCTCCCACACGTTACACTCCATATATATGCGCAAAAGACTTGGCATTCAAATCATCCATTCGATCATCACTTCTCTAGCTCTACGCACAAGGAGAGGAGGCGCAGCATGAGCGCATAGCTCATGCGCACTTGGTGGAACGCGCAGAAATTAACTCTTGGTTTGTGGTTGAGGTGTGAACGAGTTGTGAACAGTTGAACATGCAGAATTGTGCAGAACTATACGAGCGTCTTGGTGGCCGTGTGTGGCACCCGCTCACGTATAAAAGGTGTAGATTCTCTATTGTAAGGCAGGTTGCCTTGTATGTATAAAATTGGCTAAGTGTTGGCTTGATTTTGCAAGCACACTAGCTCATTGCACTGTTGAAATTCTGATATAATATATATTGCTGGGCAGACTGTTCGGGAGTTGCCCCTCCCCTTTATATCATGTGATCGCTGTTTTATAATTGCGATGGTTAATGAATGAGTATGGGCTTCATTAAGTATAAAGGATAAATACATGTTTTACTTGGTTGCGAAAAACAAACTAAGTATCAGTTGTGAATTAGGCATAGTCCGCACACATAAGTATTGTTAAAAAGAAAGTGTGGGGTGGTGCCGCACCTCGCCGGCACGGTTGGAAGACTATCGGAAGGTCGGGGGCGTGACAGGTGGTATTAGAGCATACACACCTTCACCGAAGTGAAGGTGGTATCAGAGCAAATACCCTGGTTAACAAAGGAGTGGCCGTGATAACAGGTTCCTACAGGGAAAGAGGTTGGTGAAACACTCTAAGTGTGGCATCAAGGACTTGGGTTGCAGGTGAAGCCAGTGCATGGTCGAAACTCGATTATAAAGGAAAAAAAGGTTAGCAATGGCTGAATCTCATGCCGGGTCTAATCGTAGTCCCGTGGACACTTTCGATCTGATGCAGAAAGTGGTGGAAAGGGTGGATTTCTTAGAAGCTCATTTTGGAGAAAGGTTTGACCTTGTTGTGGAAGAACAAAAGGCATCCTTGAAGATGAAGGATGAGCTCGATGAACTCCGAACTCAACATGAGTACACTGATTTGATGTGTACACAACTTGAATTAAGGGTCAAGGATGTTGAAGCTTCAAGGGACCAAGGTCTAGCAGAGATCATAGACTTGAAGAAAGCTCTTGACGAAGCCAGGGATGAAATACCGGTGTTGAAGAAGGCCGTGAGGCATGGCTCAGGTGGAGGAGTGCCTCATGTGAAAGTCAAGGAATCGGATTCATTCGATGGTACAAGGAGTGCAAAAACTCTTAATAACTTCTTGTTGGACATGGAGCAATACTTGGAGAGATTGGGTCTATCCGATGATGAGACTAAGGTCAAGGTTGCTGCTCAATTTCTCACAAAAGATGCCAAGATGTGGTGAAGAAGAAGGATGGACCAGGTTGCAAATGGAAGTGCTACCGACATCACTTCTTGGGATGACATGAAGGGAGCCTTGCAGGCCCATTTTAGTCCTCATGATGAAACATGGGAAGCTAGGATGAAGATTAAGTTTATAAAGCAAATCGGGAACCTTCAAACTTATCAAAGGGAGTTTGCAAGTGCGGTCCTTGAGCTACCTGATATGGTGGAAAGAGACAAGGTATTCAATTTCATTGTTGGATTGAAGCCTTGGGCACGCAATGAGGTGAAGAGACAAAGGATTCGTACACTTGAAGAAGCCTTTGCTGCAGTTGACAGGTTGGTTGAGCACTATGATGAGACTTCTGATGATAGAAAAAAGAAGTCCGATAAACCGAAAGAGAAGAAGAAAGAAGAGACTTCGAAGTCTGATGATTCGAAGGGGAAGAAGGTCTTGAAGTGTTGGATTTGTGCAGGGCCACATACGGTGAAGAATTGTCCCTCTAAACCGAAGTTGGCTGCCATAGCACAATCTAGTACGAAAGATGAAGGTGCTTCTGTGGGTATGATGCAGGTTCTTAGCACTGCTGCTGCTACAGAGGTGATCTCTCGGAAGGATCCCGAGAGGAACAAGTTGGAGTATGTCCGGATGAAAGTGGGAGATGTTGATATACTCACTATGGTAGATAGTGGGGCTTCTCACAATTTCATGGGAGAAGATATTGCAAGGAAAGTTGGGCTGAAATATGTTCCTATCAAGGCACATATGAAGACGGTGAACTCTCCTTCGAATGAAGTTCTTAGTGTGGCTGAACAAGTGGACACTACACTTGGTGATTGGACAGGGAAGGTGGACTTCACCATTGTGAGGATTGATGACTATGAGGCCATACTTGGGATGGAATTTATGAAGCAATATGATGCGATGATCGTTCCACACTTGAAGAAGTTGTACATCTATGATGGAAGGGAAGATGTACCCATAGGTGTTCCTACCTTTGGAGTCACTAGGCCTAATCATGAAGTGGCAACAATGCAAGTGAGGAGTGATGAAGATTTGGGAGATGTATCTAAGCGTTTGTCCAAGACAGAGACAAAACTTACCGAGCAATCCTTGGTTATCAAGTCACTTTCACATAGCATCTTGGACTTGACAAGAAGGCTAGAGGTGATTGAGGATGAGGAGGATGAACCATATATGAGACCGGGTGAGGACCGGGTTACTTACCTACAGAGGTTGGAGGTTGAAGATCCTGATAGGTGGATTGAATTGATTAGTGAGGAGGAGCCTACAAGCTCTCACCCCTCTACATCTTCTTAGAGAAACAAGAAGATGGGGCTCATTGTTAGCTGCTCATGGCATTGAGTCCCCTAAGCAGTTGAGCAGGTTATGATGGTGCAGGGATGGCTTGGCATCAAGCATCATGACATGTTGCAGATGGATGGAGACTACTTCATGGACCTGAGCATGGATTATTCTAATGGAGTTCAGGATGTGGCAGATGTTTTGGGAAACAACTGATGATGGCATGGGGATGTTCACTCTCATTGTTTGGGCGTGATGGTTGGACTGATCACCCGACTAGTTCAGACATGGGGTCGCGAAGTGTACAGAGATATGTTGACATTGGGAGGAGTATCATGGCAGCTGAGCACATGGAACACATGGAGCTATTGTGTTGATGAGGTCTCATAACAGATGAGCGCATTGGACACATGATGGAGGAAGGTGTTCTCTTGAAACACTTGATTTGACACTTGATGGAGAAGTTTTCTTTTTGAGCACTTGGCAATTTGATGAGATGTTGGCACATGGTTGTGATGTGTTAACACTTGTTGACATATCATGGGCAGTTTGCACATGATGAAGTTGATGCACATGATGGAGGACACTTTGTTGCAGTGGACATGTAGCTTGATGTTGAAAGGATCAGCCTTTCATGGTGGAGATCAGCATGGAGATATTGTGGCAGGTGGTCGATGATCATGGACATCTATGACATACCTTGGTATGGACTATCTTGGTGGCAATTAGTCACTTGGATGAGACATGGTGGAGATGGAGGCCTACATATGTTGCAGAGATGTTTGCCGTATATGAGAGGAGTCGACATCATGGTTGATGCTTGGAGTTGGGATGTTGTCGACGACAACAATGACTTCAGGTGGAGGAGGATGTACCGCCCTGGGAGATTTGGCGACGGGGCGACGAGCGCACGACTTGGTGAGGCGCCCCGGGCACGCGCCGGGCAACTTGGGCAGGCGCACACAATAATGAGACAGCTGGTGGGCGCACGTAGGCAGGCAAGCACGACGGTCAGACGACCGGGCGGACGCGCGTAGGCGGGCGCACGATGGTTAGGCGACTAGGCGGGCATGCGTAGGTGGAAGCACACGATGGCTGGGTGACCGAGCGAGCGCACATAAGCGAAGGTGCATGGAGGTAGAGCACGGGCAGCGTGCACGTTGGGCGACCTGCGGTGTGGGCGGAAAACAAACAGTAATGCGACGGAACAGCGACAAATGTGATAAGTGTTATGCGTGGACAACAGGTTTATACACTAGTTTGGGATGGCATTAAACGTGGGAAAGCCGACCTGTGTGTGGGCGCGTTGAGGGGTTTCGTGTGCAGGGTTGGGACATCGACCGAGGGGCTTCGCCCACCCCTCCCACACGTTACACTACATATATATGCGCATAAGACTTGGCATTCAAATCATCCATTCGATCATCACTTCTCTAGCTCTACGCACAAGGAGAGGAGGCGCAGCATGAGCGCATAGCTCATGCGCACTTGGTGGAATGCACAGAAATTAACTCTTGGTTTGTGGTTGAGGTGTGAACGAGTTGTGAACGGTTGAACGTGCAGAATTGTGTAGAACTATACGAGTGTCTTGGTGGCCGTGTGTGGCACCCGCTCACGTATAAAAGGTGCAGATTCTCTATTGTAAGGCAAGTTGCCTTGTATGTATAAAATTGGCTAAGTGTTGGCTTGATTTTGCAAGCACACTAGCTCATTGTACTGTTGAAATTCTGATATAATATATATTGCTGGGCAGACTGTTCGGGAGTTGCCCGTCCCCTTTATATCGTGCAATTGTTGTTTTATAATTGCGATGGTTAATGAATGAGTATGGGCTTCATTAAGTATAAAGGATAAATACATGTTTTACTTGGTTGCAAAAAACAAACTAAGTATCGGTTGTGAATTAGGCCTAGTCCGCACACATAAGTATTGTTAAAAAGAAAGTGTAGGCTTGGGGCGTGACACGAGTAATGTAGAGTTTAATTTGATGGGTATATATCATTTTTTTATTTAACTATATAAATACGGATTCCTTCCATATTAATATGAATGTTACCTGATTTTTAATTTAGGTGATATATATATATATATATATATATATATATATATATATATATATTATATATATATATGCGCGCATGAATGATGAAATTTCGAGATAAATATTACACTGTGTGGGACCATAATATTAAGGTTTTACCATGATACTTTAAGATTAAGGTTTTATGATGAGAGTTACTCATAATGTTGTAGGATTTTGTTTTTGAGAAATTATCTCCAATAAGATAGTTTTATATTAGTGTGTGGTTGAGAGATTTGCTCAATCAAGTTGATTGTGAGATCAAGATAGTTTCTTTCTCTTGAGATGGAACTCATGTATTTATTTCAAACATTATTTGATGAACAAAAGTGTAGCAACAAATATTAAATGATGCTTGAAAAGATTGTGTGGTGTGTTGAACAATAACATATTCGTGATGATAATGTAATGTGTGTCACATATTGTTGTTATAAAATGTCTATACGTTTGAATTATGTAGTGCTCCTAGAGAATGCATGAATTTAGTATCTCCATGAGTGGAGTTTGTCGTTAAATGTACCTGAGTCAATCATGATGTAAGCCTAATGAGGCATGTGTATCCTCCTGTAGTTCATGGTGATCTAAAAACTACTTTGTAAGTGTAGTTTTGTAGTAAGCCGACACCACTTGGTGTGATAGTTTGTGGTCATGTTGATGTGTTGTTTAAGGTTAGCAGAAACCACATGAAGATGTGATGATTTTTGTGAGAGAGAGGGAACATATGGACATGGATTCCTATAGAGTGGTTTTGTTCCTTGAGACCATGATGCAGGAGCATCAAGAGCATAGTTAAGGGTAAGCCAAGAAAACCAAAAGCGTGGTTGTGGGTAAGCCAAGAAAACAAAAAGCGTGGTTGTGGGTAAGCCAAGAAAGCCTAGGACGATGACGATGATGCAAGAGAAGTTAAAGGTATAGATATACATACATGTATGAAGATATGATTGTTGAATGAACCACGCACATTAAGGAAATCCTAGTAGACCAACGATTGCATTGGTTAGGTACCCATGCATTCCAGTGGATGGTTGTTTCTTTATATAGATGTCAACATATTTTTCTTAATGCTTGTGTTGAAACTGAAATGCCATTCATCAGGTTGTTCCCATTCTTAGTCTTAGTTCCAATGATGCATAAGAATTGGCATCATGGACCCATGTAAAACTATGAGAAGCTTGCAGTGAATTTGGATGGCAAAATTACCATGCTCCATTGGTAATTGGGAAATCCCTTTATCCTCATCAATTGTTGACATGCATTCTCTAGGTTTAAGCCCAATTATCCTTGTCTCAACATGCATATGGGACCCTACACCAGTGAATGGATTAAAAATATGAGAATTTTTGGAGGACCTAGCCGACTTAGCCGACTAGCCCAAGTCAAGTTGACAACTCTGCAATGTGATGCAAGGTTAACTAATGAAAAACTAAGTAATATGTTTGGTCAGACATTTAGACTAGCATAATTGTCTTGATAGTCTATATATATGTATGTCTGCATACAATGTAACGGTTCTGGTTCTAGTTTCGACATATAATAAAGATGTATATGTGTTCTTTTGTTGGTTCTCCATTATTGTGTATTTTTGCATCCTTTTCTATGTTTATCATATGGTTGCTTGATGTCTATCTATTGGTAGCAAAGCATGTGTTTTGCTAGATTACAACGTTGGTTTCGTTGCCGGTAGTCAAAACTCGAGTCACAAAACATGTGAGCATAAATGTTAACATTAGAGGAGATACAATTATGGTGGGAGGAAAAGATCAGTAATTATTTAAATAACTACACATGCAGAAATTGTCTAGCAATTGCAAAAGCTAGAGCTAACTTCTTTATGGAAGCACATGAATGATTCATAAAAGGTTCTCTAGTTGAAATCAAGAAGTACATCAACTGAGTTTCCCATGAAAAAACCTCAGAATGAAAATGACGCCTGAATGTTGTTGAAACTATCGAACGACAGCCAAACAAATTTACATGAGTGGCTTGAGTCGATTCTTGAATACTATGGCGAAGAGCAAGTAGTACAATAATGGACTTCGATGAAAGATATTTAGACTAGATTTTACGACAACCTGCATGACAATTTCTTTTGCACAATCCCTACCCTTTTACACAAGTTCCTTCTGTAGAAAGGTGTGGGACATATTGTTGAGTATTGAGACCCATTAGGGATACCAACCAATACCAATTGGAAGAAAAATAAACCAAGTGCAAAAATTTCTTAATGCTCAATGTAAAGATACAAAGGAAGCATGGAATTATTTCTTAAGCAAATAATCATGGTTGATGGATAGCTCTTCGCGAATCGATACTAAGTAAAATCGACTTTGGGGGGGTAACGGATCATGAGAAATAAAGAAGAAAAATGAAAAGAAAGAAATAAAGTTAGAGAAGTACATGTAACCAACAAGGATGGAAGGAAGAAAGTCGGATGCCAAGAAGCAACAACAAGAAGATAACTGACCCGAAATTGATCAAAAATATAAATAATTGTTTGATATACAGAAAATAACAAGGGAAAAGAGACAACAATGATGAGAGAAAATTAGAGAACAAGAATAGTAGAGGAAAATAATATAGAATCAGGAGTGTGAGAACGAAGATGCACGAGACTCCTCAAAAGAGTTGAGAAGTGTAGTGTTACACATCATTTTTTCACCATTAGAAAAATGACCGCCAATCCGGATATCTCGCTATCTAATGAAGTGTTACAAGCATTCCCCTACAATGTTGGAAGTAAAACAATCTCAAAGACAACAAGAATCATGAATTACATTGCTCAAAAACTTACTTTTAGAATACAGGAGATAGCATGATGTGAATAAAAAATTGAATATGAGATTCATCTGCTTTGTAGAATAAGAGAGATAACATTATGTGAATAATAAATTGAGAAGGGAAGTGGAGTCTCAAAGCATGCTTTCATCCCTTATGCCATAAGAAAATAATCTCTAGGCTGCAAGTTAGAAACTAAGAGCGAAGAAGAAAAGGCAGCATGTTTGCACTTTAAGTAACCATCCAAAACTTCATAATAGAAAATGAGTTACAACAATATGACTGAATAAGTTATTTTAAATATACAATGCATATGACATAGATTCATATATTTGAAAATAATAAGCATCCCTAAACATACATCATCAAGATGATGGCTTTTTTTATTACATCATGAATATATTGTGATAAGTAAAAAACTTTAAACCTAATTCTACAAGTTTGGCCACAATAGAGTCCTTTAGTATCTTTTTCAGAGGGAATTGGGCAGAGTTGACCAAATTAAATGCATGTGCTAATTAATCCACAAATTGCATCAACTGAACATTAAGCTGTTTTTCATATGAGGTCTGCAAATCCAATGCCAGAGGCATAACACCATAGACATAACCCAATTAGAAGAAATCAAATCCTTTCCTAATAGTTGCTCCAAAAGTTGATCATATATGCATAATGAAAAACATCTCATCCCAATAGTTCAGTTCACTAAGGAATAATATTTTCACTTAAATGTCCAAAAAAAGAAAAAAACTATAACCTCAAAAGTTGTAAACCAACAAGAATGAAAATGAACCAAAGTTTCATCACTGGGAGTTCAACCACAAAAACAAAATTTGAAAAAAAAGGTTGATTTTTCCAATACTTTCTTGATTAAATTTCGTTTACCGGTCTTGATCCTAAGTAAAAGAGCTTGCATGAACAAGATAAGTCCCAAACGATGCCAGGTCTTAATCTTTAGTAAAAGAACTTGTAGGAACATGATAAGTCCCAAAGGGTGTCAAAAAAAGAAAAATAAGACTAAACATTATTCATATCAATGTTTAAAAAAACCCTTCCAGCAAGTGACAAAAAGAATCGAGAGTGTAAGAGTTTCAAAATATTTTTTTCCCTATTTTCCATTTTTACTCAATGGACCTATAAATATTTTTCAATCAAGTTTGATTTAGCAGACCGCAAATAACCTAAAATTTAGTTATGTATCAGCATTTGACCTATATACATGAGTGTTTGAATCGCTAATGTTATTTTTTACTTGGTAGAATAGAGTCAAACTTGGGACAAAATTAATTAGGCTCGCCATCAAGGCCAATCAAGTTCGCCTCAAGAATAATCAAAACCTTAGCGGAATTTACAACTAAGGTTGCATTTAACCCATAGAAGCCTAAATTCCTTTTAACAATACCATTATATCACCGCGAAAATGAAGATGAAGAATGTGAAAGAAGATCTTGATGAATAATGTGAAAAAAGATCCTAAATATTTTGAAATAACTAAAATAGTTCAACTATCTAAATGAAGATGAATAATTCTTAACCATATATAGAAGATAGGAAATGCTAAATCATTCATTATTAAGCTTATATAAATGTTTGGAGAAGAGATCAAAATTCTCAGATCATTTAAAGCACATATACAAAATAACAAACACATGTAAATGTATGCAACATATAACTTACTAATGACAAAAATGTCAATCAATCCATACTAGACGTAATTCAAAGCCTTGTGGATCTACCACCGAATCAAGCAACTCTAAAACTTCTGGAAGCCTAATAAATAAATAAATGTGATTTATATTATTAAATATTAATGTATATCATGTAATTGTGTTTTTGGTTCTTTGTTGTACATTCACTCTACAAATTTCATATGCCATCTATAAATGTCATGGCTATTTATAAACCCTACACGTCCTCAACATGCAGCATGGTAAAAATGAGTTCCCTCACACACCTAAGCATAATGGTCTTGGAACAACTAGGTTTGGGAAGCACTAATATGTGGTAACTCATTTCCCTGGGTGGCTAAGTTCAAGTTGAACCGATGGACTGAGACTCCTTACTTACAATCTATGCCTAACTTCTTTCCTTTCACCAATATATTTAGCGACATCTATTAATATTTAAAAAAATCAAGAGTTGGGTTGTGATCCAGAAGGAAAGTTGCTCAATCCTCTCTTACATATAAAAATCACATTAAAAAGTTGTTTCTTTCACTAGCTCCATCATTCACTAGTCCCGAGAAGTTCAACTTCTAGAGTTAATACTTTGGGTGGATCTTATGCCTTCCTTCTCTTCAACAAGGCAAGAATAAGTCCTCTTTGGCATGGTAGGAATACGTTGGGTATGATGGAGTTCACTTGGTCTACGTTGCGGACTTGTTTCACAGTGACAAGACTCTGAGAATATACAAATGAAACAATTTAGCTAGAGAACACAACACCATAGAAAGAATAGGTACTTATAACCAAACATAAAACCCTGTTGCAGTTCCAATTAACATAAGACCATGTTGCAGTTCCAATTCCAGATATAACAACAATAAAACTGGTAAAATCACCCAGGAAGAGAAACACATAGAGAAAAACCCCAATATTAGGGTTAAAGAGATATCTTATGGGACACGTAAGCACTTGGTTGAGTTACATTTGGCATCACACATTATGGGAATTGAACCCATAACCACGCTCCTAAAATGGAGTTGTTGAATTAAGAGGGATAACCTCGCTCCTAAAATGAAGGAGTTGTTGAATCTAGAGGGATAACCTAGCATGGAATCTCTGACGCAATTGGCAAGGTGACCATCGAGGGGCACATTCCCTTTGGAACTGGGTTGAATGTACGCTAGGAAAGTAAGTGATTATCTTTGATAGAAAGGGAAGAGTCATTCAAAGACTTCCCAAGAAAACACGTCGTAAAGGAAGAGTTAAGGTATGGCCGACATTCGTCAAAAAGAAAATGAATGGAACCAAATAGAACTAATAAGTATAATCAAAGCAAGCATTGGTATCTAAGCATATCCATAAACAGTGGAAGCAACATCAATAGTAGCAGTAGCATAAAGAGCATATATATTTTACTGAGTTCCACTAGTTAATCCAATCGTTGAAGCAATAGTTTACGCCGATGGAGCAAAGGCAGTTGTATACCCATATATAATGCCAGGTCCAGATCGAGATATAAATCCAAGAACTAGTACAGACCAATCTGCCCGCCATTTATTATATCAACTCGGGGTGATTCGATGAGCGAGACAGGCTCTCGTATTAAAGAACCCAAGTGAAGGTGAGGAAAAACTTAAAATTCATTTCTTGGGTACCACCTATTAATATTTTCATGAGAACCCTAAATCTAAAACTCCCATCTAGGAATATTGTGGGACACAGGCCGAGAAGTCTTGCTAAAATAAGGCAACGATTTGGCCTGAGAAAATATCATTGACAAGCTGAAGGACCCAACTGAGAGATGCCCCATTGAAGAGTTCAGATATCTCAGAAATTGCACTTGGGGTTGGAAACCAAAGCTAGCTCCCCTCTAAAGTGTGATTGACTCTAAGCTTCCTATTATTTCATCTGAGCCACTGAGATAGTAGTGAATTGTCATTGTCACCTGAAGGGAAGCTTCTGCTCAAGTGCTCCAGAAAAAATGATTAAGTAAATCCATAATGCGAGCAAGAAACCAAGCAAAGCGTGAGGTAAGAAGCGAGTGTTTAGCTATTGTTCTTCTAGGGCCGATGGGTCGAGTGCCTCTAGTCCCATTTTTGGGAGAAAAATCACTTGCAGCGACAGAATCAACCAGCTTCCCAAAACCAAGCAAGGCTTGAGGTAAGAAACGAGTGTTTAGCTCTTGTTCTTCCAATACCGATGGGCCAAGGGCATCTGGTCCCGTTTTTGGGAGAAAATCACTTGCAGTGACGAAATCAACGGGTGGCCCAAACTATTTGTGAGTTACACATCTTTGCGATCAACACATCACATTCATTAAGCACATGCCTGTAATTAGCATGTCAGGAACCACATGCACATTCCAAGGATACATTATACACAACAAATATTTGATATTAACTAAATAATGCTAACTCTAATACTAACATTACTTCATTAAGAAAAAATTTCTTCATCATATGCATTTTAGCACTAAGTTTTCTTCCCCTGGCCTCAGGAAGAGGCTAAATAAGACCTCAAACCTTTTCATTTGCTAACAAAAAACCTTTTCAGTATTTAATAAGCTGCAAAATGGTGAATTGAAACATGTGAACCAAAACTTCGGATTTAGACATTTGAAACTTTGGACTTGGATATTTGATTTATAAAAACGACTAACTATTCATGCGCAAATTGACGCAGATCGATTCCTATGATTCCTATCATCCCTGTTGTCCTAGGAAAAGGACTAATAATTAAGTATTTTAAAAATAAATTTTGATGTTGATGTTTTAAATAATATTTATGTGTAAAATAAAAAATTTATTTAATGTTAATATTATTTTTCAATTTATATAAGATAGTTCTTTCATAATTATAATATTATTTTATTGATATTTTATTTATTGTATTTTTTTATATTATATTGATAAATATTTTTTTTTTTTTATATATTAAAATAAAATTATATTTTAGTAGCATCTTTAATGTTATAAAACATCGATGTATAAATAATTTATACTATTTTAATGAACAAAAATATAATAATATTTATTTAAATAACATTATATATTTAATATACTGATTATACTAAAATAGATAAAGTAAAATAGAGAATTTAGTATTATTTTTGAAATATTTGAATTTGTAATTACTATTTAATTTTTTTTTATTAAAATTAAAATTTTACATCCTTATAATTAAAATTTTTGAAAAATTGAACCGTAAACATTATATTTAATTAAATAATATAATGTATTTAATTCATATTCATTCAATTTATTTGGTAGGATTTATATGCATTTATATATATATATATATAGAGGCTTATCAAGAGTTTGAATCTAAATGATGGTGGTGGTGGTGGTCCACTAAGACCAGTGTGGCCTATCAGACCTCAAGAAAAGAAAAATAGCCTAATTGTGATTCTTCAAAATCTTGTTTCTATGATCAAAGAGAAGGGCAAGAAGTGCTCCAAGTTTGTTATAGTTGGGTTGGCTTAATAAGTCAAAAATATTGGAAGTGCAAAAAATACTAGGGAATTGAGAGTAGATGTGAGTAAGAGTCGGGCAGTCTAAAAGGAAGTTCTTTTCATCTTCCACCTTCTTCATATCACAAAATGACAATCTATCATCTTAGGGAGTCTTGGGAGTACACCACTACCCAGTTTCACTTTTAAGCTCATGAGAATTAGTTCTTATCCTAGCAATGTTCATTTTTTCCCTAGTGTTGGCCAACGCAAAGAGATAATTCTAGTTATCAAGGGTGGTGTTGATCACCTCCTTATAGTATCTTAGCTTTCTCTTACCCTCCAGTGCCTTATCTTCCAACAAATTGTCCTTAAAATTGGAGGTAATAATATCTTTGACACTATCCTTTCTTCTCGTGATGATCTCCTCCTTAATCCCCTAATGGTTGAACCAAGATTTGGCATCCTTATGTCACCTGCGCTTAAGGCAAAGGTAGGGGTTTTCACTAAAGTTAGAAGCAATTTTTGGAAGCCTCTTGGAATTCATGTTGTAAACCTTCTTCTTATACATCAGATATCTAAACATAGTCATACTTTCAATGGGGGACATGTGAGCTTCGATCAAGAGGATAGGATGGGGAGTATTTCCCTTGATCTTTAGGTTATAGGTTATGAATTTCTTTTGAATCATCTCAATATTTCTCCATGACTCTCTGGATATACTCCAACCCAAAACTTGACATTCGTATAAGGCAACAAGGGTGATGAGAGTCTCAAAGAGGAACCTCTTTTTACTCCAAATGCAAAGATCATCTGACTTACAGTTGTTTTCGAGCTCATAATAAGCTTTCCGTCCTCCAATAATCCTTTTCTCGATGCTATAATTCAATTTGATTTGCCGAGGAAAGTCAATACCCAAATATTTATAAGAAGAAACCTGCTCTAAGCAATGGTTATCATAAACGAAACTACCATGGGTGATATTTTTGAATTTAATAATCATGTAGGGAAAATTTTAAGAACCCCCCCTAAATTTACATGTATAATAAATGGGCGAATCTCCACGGTATATAGGAAAAATGGAAGGCGATTTTATCAGTAATATGATATGTATATATAATTTTTTCGCGAATCTCTCACCAGGCATGGCCAATATTTTACTCAATTATAAAATCTTGTGTTTATTGAATACACAAATGAAATCATTGCATTTCTTTCAAATATCTTTTGAAATCAAAATTACCGAAATTACATATCGATAATCTAGTGGGTGTAAGATAAAATTCACCCGTGCCATTCACAGAAAGCATGAGAAAAAAGCTAATACTATATATAAAACCAAGAAAAATTCAAATTCATCGCTTCTATGTTCCTGTTTGCAATTAGAAAAATTACCCAAATTACAATCTATTTACTTCAGCATATGTTGGAAAGTTATAGAATGACGACTAGTGCAATTAATCCATTCCTTTTAGCCCTGGATTTGTTTCAGTCTAAAACAGAAGTATACAAATATACTTGTCCAATGTCTATGTTTTAACCATTCACCTTAAGATGTTTTTACAATATAATTTCCTAAGTCTATTTAATATCTTCATTATCATAAAAACCAACCTATATCCATCTTAACTCCACATCTACCACTCTTAAGGGGGATGAAATCTATTTATCCCTCTGAGCACTTGGTAGACCCAGAATTAAGATGGATCTAAGATAGAATTTCCCCTTTAAATAGT
>APFE031359321.1:55466-72100 GCA_000404065.3 Pinus taeda
AAAAGGATATGAGGGAATTTAATTAGTTGAAGGATTTTAGGGATAAAGACCTATCCTTTGGGGATGTTGAGAGATTTAGGGGTTTGTTGAGGAATTGAAGGGATTGAGCATTTAATTAAATGATTTTTTTAAATTGTATAAATAGGAGGGGTTCTGGAGAGAAAAAGATATTGAGATTGGAAGAGGGTGTGAGATTGAGAGTAGGTTTGAACAACAAGGCATTGTAAAGGGCCACATAATTGAAATATCTGGCCAGCAGAATTTTGTAAGTCATTGTTTTTGTTTCAGATTATGTACATTGGTTGAGTGAGAAATTGTTTATTTGTTCCCTGAAATTCATGGCATTGTTGAATTAATGAAGAAATGATTGATGGACTTGAAATCACATTTATTTGTGTGAAAACTATTATGCAAACCATTAAGGGTAAAATGACATTAAAATCTCTGTTTGCAAATTAATAGGGCGTTGTTCTCAGTGAAAATTTTAGTTGGAAGTCAATTTTAATGGGTATGTAAGAGCGCAGACTTGAAATGAAACAGTGGCAACAATTGCAACATTTATGAAATTTGATTTCACATCTTTTGTACTGCTATAATGAGTAATAGTAGATATGTTTTGAAGAATGCACAATGCCAGATCTAAATCAGGAGTAGACTTTCATACCTGTTGTGAATTGTGTAAGCGCTACAAGCAGGATCGATTTCACTTATTAATGATGTAAGTCAGGTTGACAACTGAATGGAATGAACAACGTAATGATTTAACATGCTATGTGGGGTTAATTTCCAGCAATGGAGGAAAAGTGAGCGGCCAGCTACTTCATCATGAAGTAGAAGTTCTGTTTACTTTTAATGACAAATGTCCAAAAATTTGTGATTGTATTCGGTCATAATTGTATGAATAGACTCAACTGTAATTGTGTTAAACATAAGGGAAAGAAATCGATTTAAGTCAAATTGTATAATCGATGTTTTAAAACTGATGGAACGTTGGTCAATGGAACGTTGTGAATTACCTAAGCTGAGCTTGAATTAAAATCCAGTTAATTTATGAAGTCACAGGACGCGCAGATTGAGTGAATGATAGTTAAATAATGATGTTATTTAAGTGATTGGAAGGTGTGCAGGTGCGCTGAACAGAAGTTGAGGAAATGTTGAGTTTTGAAGAATCGACTTGAGATTTTGTATCGAGCTGAATGTGAATGCAATTCGTGTTGAAAAGAGTAATGAAGACCCATTCCATAATCTGGTCAGAACCATGTTGCGATGGTCGATTGGGGAGGTATATTAATTATTGGAGCAGATTGTTGGAATTTCATCATGGTTGGACGCTAATTGTGAGCGTAGCATTTGCTGTAAGCCTGGCATTTGAATTGGAAACATTGATAAACTAGTAATCAACCAGTATTGTGTGTTGAGCAAAGGATGGATGGCATTGTAATTTTGATTGATTAAATAATGCCCATCTTGTTTAAAAAGATAAAGGCGCACATGAACAATGAACCCCAAGTCGATTCTTGGCATTTGGGCAATTGGTGATGTTTGAAATTATTAGTTAGACGGGAGGTAATGAATTCTGGAACACTCATATTCTGACATTAATTTCAAACAAATCTCATTGATATGTGATTCATAAAATCGATATGTGTGCACGTTGAGTAATAGCACATTCTTTTAATTCAGTCACATATAAACGAGAAGTTACAGGTTTTGTTTATGGAAGCATGCAAATGTTTCGTTGGATTGGAAGTATTTTCCAATGATGTAGAGTAGAAAACTTCCCACATACAATAGTTGATTTGGGTTCATAATCATAAAATCACAAGATTGAGTTATAGACAAGTGTTGGGATTTTAAACCTAGTTTTAAAATTTATGGTGGATAGTCAAAAGTCCTTCGTAAAAGTTCTAATGCAGTTTGGGTTTAAATGCATGAAAGAAGAATGGTTGAGTCATGGGAATAAACTTATGTTGAAGGCTTCCGCATTATAATGGTATTGTATGAGTTTGCAACTATTGAATTTTTTTATTTGAGTAAAAAGCTGAGATGAATGGTGATATACACAGATGTTAATGATCCTGGGTATTGCAAGCCTAGCCCTGCGTCAAAAGAGTTGTTGTCCCTGTAGTACAACAAGCTAATAAGCAGAAGAAGCCAGTAGTTGATCCCATCATCCTCAAAGCTCTAGCTCACGAGGTAAGAGGCCTTGACAAGTCTCCTTCTCCTTTTAGTTTTCAATCAGAAATTCAAAAGCGAAGAATACATATGCCTCTGATTGAGCTACTGAAGAATGAGTCCTTCAAAAGATCCATCCTCGAAGCCCTTGAGCCTAAAGCCATCCAAGCCTCCACTGACTATGTAAATCTGCAAGATGACCAACTAGCTGTTATTCTCAGCCCATTGATTAAAAATTGCGAAGGAAACTCCCCATCATTCTATATCTCTCTAGCTATTCATGATAAAATCGTTCACAACTACCTTCTGGACACTAGAGCCAACCATAATCTAATGCCCAATGCTGTCATGGATAAATTGGGTCTTAACATTACCAAGCCTCATCATGATCTGATTTCTTTTGACTCTAGAAAAGTGAAATGTCTGGGATTAATCGAGGACCTAGCCATCACTTTGTCTCAGCTGCCCATGAAAAACATGATGATGGTTATTGTGGTAGCAGATGTACCCCCCAAGTTTGGCATGTTGCTTTCCAGAGGCTAGATCAAGAGATTAGGTGGAACATTGCAAAGTGATCTATCCTATGCTACTACCCCAGGTTTTGGAGGTGAAAATAGGAGATTGTACAGAGAGGCTCAGTTGGCTTATAACATCAGTGATGAAAGGAATCCCACTAATCATCCCATCTATGCTGTTGACACTGATTTTGGAGCTTGTTTTCTTTAGACTTAAGAATCTCAATTGGCCTCTACGCAGCTTAAAAAACCAGCTTGTCAGATCATAGAGGAAGAAGGCCCACAGATTTGGGACATTTTTTTTTATGGAGCTTGCTCTAAGGAAGCTGCAAGAGCAGGTGTAGTCCTTGTGTCCCCCACACAAGAATGCATTAATTCATCTTTTATATTAACTTTTCAGGTGAACAAAACCTTCCAAGCAAAACATCCAGGGCTGAAAACATACAAAGATGAAGTGAAATATAGACCATCTCTGCTTGACAATGTCAAAAACTAGAAAGTTTTTAAAGAGGATGAGAAAATCAACAGGATTTTACAAGTCTTTGATGAATTTGCTGAAATGCACATTGACCAAGGGAAAGAAACCTTTGATAGAAAGGTAAAATGGGATAATTTTCAGTTTGGTGACTGGGTTCTCAAATGAAATGTGTTGAAGGAAAAGAAGGGCAACTAAGGTAAATTTGATTCCTTAGGGATAAGATCGCTTGTCATTGTTCAATATCAGATGAAAAATACCGTTATTTTGCACAGTCTAGAAGGAGGAGATGTTTTTGATGGCCTAGTTAATGGGCAATTCTTGAAACTTTATTTCATTTAAGGCTTTAAAGCCTTGGTATTGTAAATATGTTTTTTCAAGTTTTTATTTCATTGTAAAATAGACTCCATGCCCAATGGAACACTAGGAGGAAGATTTGATTTTGTTTTTACAGGAAAGGCATTGTTTTGTAGTTCTTGAAACCTCACAGGGAGGCTTTCATCCCCAGAAGGAGCCAATGCTAGCCTTGTTGGCAAATGGCCCAAAAATGGATCCAAATATGCTCTTTAAAGCCTCCATAAGCCAGCAAAATCATGCCAATGGACCCAAATATGCTCTTTAAGTCTTTAAAATTTTCTTAAGATCATCCAAATATCAAAACAAGCATAGGAGGAGAGCCCTTAAAAGGGCGGAAAAGCACTATCAGGAGGTAAAAAAACCAGAGAAAACCATGAAAAACCAAGCATCAGAGGCTTAAACTGAGTACATCATAGCAACCGTCTGATCTGGCCGATCAATGTTTTAGATCTGATCGGTGGGTCACAATTAGCGCAAGACACCCCCGATCAACGATCTCCGATGATCATATCGACGGGTCGCTATCGGCGGAGGCAATTGGCGGGTATCGGTGATTACACAGGGGAACTTGCAATTGCGATCAACGATGCAATATGGACCATCGATCAAGCACGCAGATTGATGGCCCACATCACGTCGCAAGATCGCTATCGGCTCTAACCATGGGGCAGGGCCTTTACATATATATGGGTGGGGCCCAATGAACCGGACTCGACAGGGTTCTAAATAATATTGCATAATATTTCAAGTCCGCAGATTGGCCATTTTCAATGTATTTTGTGTATTTTCGTTATATGACGAAATGCAAAGGGAACCAAGGAGCTGTGCTGATGTGATAAGTCCTGGGCTCGAAAGGGTTCAGGAATGAAATATATAATATTTGAAGTCTGGAGGGAGCCATTTTTTAATGTATTTCCCATCTTTTTTAAGTATTTCAAAATACAAAGGGAACATAGGGACAGGCCGTGTGCGACTTGCGATAGTGACACAGAGGGTGGACCCGGTGGGAGAATAGCCCAGTTTTAAGGACTTTTGAAGTCTGGAAGAACAGAGGTGGGTGGGATTTTCACAGTGTTGCTGTGTTTTCTGTAAAAAACAGGAAAACAGTCATTATAACATTTAAAATGAAAACAGAGGCCCGAATAACCATTCCAACACAGGATAGAAACGGGAAAGGGAAACAAAAGGGCCCAACATGATGCAGCCACAACCAATAAATGATCATGGAGTAGCACAACGCAACACATCCAAATCAACCCAAGCGATGATGGGGTATCTCTGGCACGAGAGAGCTCCCTGCCAGCACAGCCAAAATATCAGAATGCGATTATTCTTCTGTCAAAAGAAGAAACCCCCGAGCCCATGCGTGCATAGTCATGGCATCAGGTTGTTGAAAAGACAGGAAGGATAGATTAAGACACTCTGAGCCTCTCAGAGCTCAGGAGCATTGTAAAAGGCCTATAAATGGCTAAAAGTTAGATGTAATAAGGGTTCAACTTGTGGAGACTATTGGGACTTTGCTACTGAAGCTGCTCATCTTCATTCATTAGCAATACAAGCTTCTTTTGCTATTATATGTTCAATGTCCATTTTCTCTTCTGTTCTAAGCTTGCACTTGAACATGTTGTTCATGTTTCTTCTGTATCTAATGCCAAATAACTGTCATCCTATCTCTGCATTGATAAATTAGATATGCAAGCTTCTTTTATTGCCTGTAGCTAGCCATTCATATGTGTTTATATATGCATCTACCGGTATAGTCAGTATTCTCCATCTATTCATTGAATCAACAAACTATTGAGCATTAGTGGTCTAAAGCCTTGTAAGTTGAGGGTGTTCATGCATGTCTTGACTAAAAACAGAGTTGAAATGGTTATCTGGCTTGATCCAAACCATCATTCATTCCAATAGTTCAGAGAACAATATTGAAGATTATATGTTACCAGGAATCTACGAGCTACAACCTAGGAGAGTTTCCTGGAGTGATAACAGTGTCCACAAAGCCATATAACTTCTTATGTTAGTTGTCCCAATTTTCTAAGGGGATAGAATGATTATTTTTAGTTTTACGAACAAGCATATTCCGCCAAAACTTTATGGACGTGACTTTAGAAAGTTGGAGAAGATGTTCTTGTATCTTATTAATATATGACCTCTTCTTCCTCTTGATGAGATCTTTTTATATACTTATATTCCAGAGCATAATTATTTCTTTAGGAGTGTCTCTGATTGATTTCCTGGCAATTTTACAGTCTTTGTCATACCAAGGATTAGAAGTTCTATTATTCTTCTTATATGTCGTCTCATTATAGAACTCGCTAATTGCAGTGGAAAGGGTAGTAGTAAAATGGTAATAAATTTGATCATTGTTGTTATTATAAGTCAGGGAGGCTAAATCCCTTAAGAAAAGGTTGACCTTACCTCTATTGAAGCGAATGTGTGTTTTTGGCTTTCACTAGTCTCTTGCATGTGGGTGGTATGCATAACAAGATTGAGGGATAAAGACAAAGGTCTATGGTTAGAGTTAGGCTTGAATCTATTAAGTAGCTCAAAGCTTGCCATACAGTTGAGGACAAGGGTTTCAAAAATCATATAATCCACGATACTGCTACCCAGCCCATGGAAACAAACATCTAAATAGAGAGAGGCCACTTGTTAATACCATTAAAGATGATTAGGTCCGGGGAACTACAATGTTTGAGGAGCTCAGTGCTAAATAATTTATTTATTATGGCTTCAAAGTTTCTCTTGAATCTATTAGCTAAGTTACTATCTTCATCAAGCCACAAGGGGTCAAGGTTAGAGTTGTTACTTAACATAATAGCTTGGTTAGTAGTAGTTCTAGCATTAAAGTCTCCAAGAAAAAGGATATTATCTTCATTCCTTATGTTGTGGATGTCTTTTTCTAAGGTAATGAAAGGGCAATTCTTATCCAAGTTGTTTTTCTTATAGGATGTAGATTTGATAGGAGCGAAATAACAGATTGCAAGAAATATCCTATTGGTGGTAGAATCAGAGATCTCAGTCCAAATATATTGATTGAAGGGGTTGATTTTATGAGGTTGGATGTGAGAGGAAACAATGTTCCTTATATAGCAGGCTATACCACCAAAACCCTTCCAAGAGGATTTTTTATTCCAAGAAGACCAAAGAGTGAAACTGCCAAGGTGAGGGACCCTAGATTCGTCGTCTTCCCAAGCTTCAACTAAAAGAATAAGATCAATATCGCTAGGGATCCAAATTAACATAGGACCTTTACACCATGGAAAACCACGACAATTCCAGAAGAGGATTTGGAATGATGCAAGTCCCTATTTATCACTCATGTTTGAGACTCTATCTCTAATAATAGATTTCCTATTCCTAATGATTGCCCATTTCCATTATTTTCTTGCCTTCTTGACCTTTTGGACTTCTGTCCTAAGTTCAACTTGGTCTTCTGGAATGAGACCTTCATTTATAAATATTCATGTTCCTTTTAAGCTTGGGGATTTTGTGTCTATATCCAGTTTATGTTCATTACAACTGACCTTGACACAGATTAGTTTGTGTTTATGCTCAAATAGCTTTCCTACCCTTATTGCTTCCATGAGATAAGTTGTTTGAATTTGAAATTTTATTTTTAATTGTTCTTTAACTATTTCTAATATATCTTCACTGTTATGTTCTTTTATACTAGTAATCATAAGGTGTAAAGCTCTTTTGTGACACTCATGATTGAGTACAAATAATTTATTGTGAAGACATTACTAATTAAACTACCTTATAATCCATAAAAATAATATCTAGTATTGTTTTGTTAAATATATATTATATATGGCATTTAATGCATAAAAATTTCAATACATTAAACTTCGGAATTTCTCAATATAAAAAAAATATTTTATAATAACTTTATTACAAATTTTATTATCAAATATTAAAACTTTAATGAAAGTGTTTTTAATAATTTCGCTCTATTTTGTAATACTAAAAAAGTTCGCTGAACCTATGTTTGAGTGTTGCTTCTCTTGGTAGTCGATTTAAAAGCTACTCCATCAAAAATATTAAAAAACGTTTGCAAACCACTGTGTTTAAGTGTTGCTTTTCTTGGTAGTGGATTAAATGCTGTTCCATCAAAATAATTTTCATAGATTACATTAAACTCCATTGGAGATATTAATTGTGAAAGTTTGGTGTTGTGAAAATTTGGTATAGATATTTGGGTAATATAATTTTTTTTGTTAAAACATTTATTCTCTTTTCATAATACATATGAAAGGTAGAATTATAAAATGTACAGGATATTTGGTGATTTTTCTTCATGGAGTGATTTAACGATTCCCAAAAAAACAACTTTCTCATTTATTATTAACACTTGCATTTCTAATTTCTTTTCACAACCTGTATTATGTTATTTTGTGATTTTCTTAACCCTTTTAAACTGGAAGAGTTTCTAATAAAATTAATATCTTTTTAATAGAATTTATGAAATTTTTATTATTAAAAGTTAGTAATTAATATACAATTTTATTTAAAAAATATTATATAAACATATTTTGAATATATTATATTTTATGGACTAGATAAACTATGAGTTTGCTCACATCTATAACTGATATAGGGACAAAGCCTAAATTTGGTATTTTAAGCATTCATAAACCCATCAACATTGTGCTCCTCATCTTCTTCTTCAACTGTACTATGGTTGTGAAATGAAGTGTCTCTTTCATTGTGAGATGTTGGGCCCAATTCCGTATACCATGGTTGCCATGTCGCCACAACCCTAAGTTTTTCGCCAACCCTAAGTTGTTCGCCATTTCTGACGACCACTGGATTCAACCTCTCGCAAAGCAGATTCTTTCCGTATGTTTTGCGTTTTCATCACGTTGTGCCATTGGATTTTGTTTGAGGTGTTTTTTGTAGAGAAGAAGAGTCCTCAACCAATTCTTTTATCAAATCAGTTGAGAAAATGCCATGGAATTTGAGGAGGTTGTGCCATTACAATAAGCTTAAATTATGATGAAATGTGTTTATTTAAGTGATTAGTTAATTTATGAGTTTTCTTACATTAATTTAGTGATTCTTTTTATTAGGTTATAAAATGTTTTATAATTTTATTTTGAATTTAAAAAATGATTTTATGTTTGAATGGTAGAAACACATTGAACTCTTGTATTAAGAATTAAAATTTACTAGGTTTTCACGAATTCTACTTATGTGTGTCAACACATTAAATGTCTATATATCATATATATGACATCATTTAGATATTTAACTTATTTTTTGAAAAATAGCATGGTAAATGTTTTTTTTTCCCACATTTAAAGTCTTGATTGAAATGTTATTTTGACTCTTATTTATAACTTTCTAAAAATTGCAAACGAACTTAATTTTCATTATCACACTCTAAACCCAATAGGTATTTAAAAACTCAGGTTTATGAATTCCTACCAATAGGAAAATTTGAAGTTTACAAGTAATGAACACTATCCACCTACCTCTGAAAGGGATCATGCAACCACAACTTCAAAGCTCTAATTTTATTGGATCATGCAACCACAAGTTCAAAGCTTTATTTTTCTTTTACACCCTATGAAAATTAATATGCAAATCATAGATGGAATTAAAAGAATTATAACTACATGAAATTGAGGAATGAGAGGGGTCTTACATATTCAAAGACCTTTTATTATCTTTTTTTCGATCCAGTAAGAGTGGTACCTTCCATTAATCGAGAAAATTACATAATGTACAAAAAGTACGGGGTTATGAACAACAACACAACCCCTTACCAAACTCAATGAAAACCTACCAAAGGATTAATTCTCTTAAATAGCACACAAAAAAACACTGAAGAACCTACCTTCTTAACCCGAAAGAGAAGAAATAAGGGGTTTTAAAGTCTTTTCGGGACCATTGAAAGACAAATGTTTTGGGTCATGAAGAACCCAATAGCCTTTGAATTTGAGGGCCCACAAATCCTATGGCCCATAGTGTAACAATAAAAGACTTAAAACAAGCCTTAAACTTGGGTTTACAAAGCAACCCAAAAACCGATCGATCTAGCCCTTGCAAATATAACGGTTAAGAACTGATTTCGGGTTACCAACTAGCCCACTCCTTATAATTTCTTACGGACCCGATGAAAAGCCTAAAATACCAATCTAAAAAATTTCGGGTCTAGATTAGGGCTAACCATCAGTCAACTTGATGGCCCAAAAACCGTGCGATCCATCCATCGTAGATCCAATGGTCCTGAGCCAATTTCAGGCCAATAACATGCCCTCTCAGTACTTATCCATTTGGACCCGATGAGTGGCATTAACTGTTGCTTTGAGATATTTCAAGTCCATTTGGAGTTTTATCTTCCGAGCATTTAACTGCCTAAAATCCGTTGGATGCCCGAGATCACTGCAATCGATGGTCGACTGCAAGTCAAACTGCCCACTGTTTACCCCCTGCTTCTTTTCTGCGATTGGTTCCATTTCCTCTGTTTCCATAGGCCTGATTACTACTTTTCTTTCATAGATTGATAATGCTCCTTGTCTTCAATTGCTTGTCTGTTATAGTCCTCCCTCAAATTTCCTGAGGGTGTCGACTCCCAATCATATCTTCTGTTGTTTCTGGTGCAGAGCACACCTTCATTTGCCAAATGATCCACTAACATGTTGGTTTTTCTATGCACATGAACAAATCTGAGTGTTTTTAGGGTTCTTAGGTGGGATTGTATTCATCGGTAGACCTGCAGTAACCGCCAGTGTTTTGAAACTTTTTCTAGTGCTATGCCATTTCCTATCTTCTTGACAGAATTGATTATCAATTCAGAGTTTACTTCTATGATGGCATTGTGTATATTAGAGTCAATCAAGATTTCTATGCTTTTCTCTAAGGCCATGAGTTCCACCATATTATTAGTGGCCTTCCCCAAATGACTATGAAAGATGATTTTTATGTAACCCTGCTCATCTTTTATGACGCCGCCATAGCCAGCTACCCCAGGGTTTCGTTTAGAGGCCCCATCTATAGTAAATTTCAAAAAGCCTTGAGGAGGCAGTTGCCAAATGTCCTTTCCTTTTGTTATGTGTCTTACTATCCTGCTTATGCCCTGAGGGGCAGGTAACTAGAGACCCAATTGAAAGAGAATCTGAGCCTCCTGCCTTAGAGGAGGATTCTCAGGAGGTTTTTTTAGAAGGGTGCTCACAATTTCTTTGAGCTGACTTAAAATATAAGCTATGATGCTCTAGGTTGAGCCAATTTTGTTCTTGAAAATCCTATTGCTGTGCTCTTTCCAGACATCCTAGATCAAAAAACCCGGTATCAGAGTCCAGGCTTTGTTGATTATTTTATTTTCTGAGAAGTCTTTTCTCCATTTCTTCAAAGTTCCAGTGATACTATAATCATCCCTATCGGTTTGGTTGAAGATTGAGGCTACCCAATTCAACAAGGTAGAGGTGAATGGGCAGCGGTTGAGTAGGTGATCCATTGTTTCTTGTTGCAGACCACATAACTAGCATTTAAATGGACCAGCTAAAACTCTTTTCCTTAGGTTTTCCTAAGACATAATTTTTTTGTGTTGCACCAGCCATATGAACAGTTTGATTTTCATCCAATGTGGGTTCTGCCATATGTCCTTCCATGTCTTGTCAGGGTTTGGAAATTCAATCCCCATGGCAATTCTTTTGGCTTCTTTGAGGTTGAAATTGCCTTCGTTGTTTCTCCCCCACCTTAGTTGGTCAAACGAAGTTGAAGTCAAAATATTTCTCTGTTCCAAGATAATTGCAAGAGCTTCAGCCTAGGCTTTCAAAGGGGTCTCTTCCCTGTATATTAGGTCCTTCCACGTTCTCCATTTGTCGTTGTTCATTGTTTGATCCTAGAAGTCACTTACCCTGAATAGACCTTTATTGTCAGTGTCATTCTTGAGAATGGCTAGTTCTTCTCTACACAGGTTAGGTTCCTGCTACCAATTGTCCTCCCAGAACCAAACTATGTTTCCATCTATGATCTCCCAAAAACTATGTTTCTATACTATGGCTCTATTCTCCCAAACATTGTTCCAAATGTGGGAGCCCTTGATGAGCCCTGTCATCTGAATAAGATCCCTCTCTTTCCAATTATTTTCATACTTGTATTTCCAGAGCTTAGCCCAAAGGGTTCTCATTTCCTTTAGCCATCTTCACCAAAGTTTAGCCCCCAAAACGTTTCTTAGGGTTTCCAAGTCGTGAAGACACAAACCTCTATGGGTCTTGGGTTTACAAATCTTCTCCCAAGCTACCAAAGCCCATTTATTTCTCTCTTCCCCTTTTCCCCAAAGAAAATCTTTCTAGATGTTTCTGATATGTTGTATAACACCTTTAGGAGAAGGAAGAGTTGAACACATAAAGATGGGAATGGTTTGTAGGACAACCTTTCTAAGAACTAGCCTTCCTGATAAATTCAAAGATCTGCTTGTCCATTTCCTGACCTTGCCCTGCAGTTTATTAGTCATTGGCTCCCACACTTCCTTGCTCAGGGGTTTTTCAGTGAGAGGTATTCTTAGATATTTGGAGGGAAATTGATCTCCTTGAAAGCCGAGGACTCTGGAGAGGTTTCTTTGAATAGAAATATCAGTATTAAAAAAGAAAATTTTTGATTTGGTAAGACTTACCTCTGTACCAGCGACCATAGCAAACTCGTTCAGGATGTGTTTGAAAGCTTTAGCTTCCTTGGCCATGGGAGTACCCTGCAACATGGTGTCATCCACAAATTGTTGATGAGTCAAGGTTTCCCCATTCAGGGTTAGTTTGAGACCCTAGATTCTTCCTTTTGCATTAGCTGATTTGATCACTTTGTCTAATCCTTCGATCATGAGAATAAAGAGGAAGGGGGAGAGCGGATCTCCTTATCTGAGACCTCTCAAGGGCCTAAAGACTCTGGTTGGGGAGCCATTAAGTAGGATAGAAAAACTAGCTATAGTAACAAGGGCCATTACCCATCTTATCCAGTTATGATCGAAGCCATACACTTTTAGAATTTCCCTAATGTGCGACCAACTTAGCTTGTCATAAGCTTTGGCTAGGTCAAGTTGTACGATCATACCCCCTTGCTTATTTCTTTTAAGAGAATGAACCACCTCACAAGCTTGAATGATGTTATTTAGAATTTGTCTTTCTTCCACATATCCAGTTTTCTCCTCCGATACAAGAGTAGGAAGAAGGGGCTTGAGTCTGTTTGCAATTACTTTAGAAATAATTTTGTACACCACATTACATAAAGCTATGGGTTTGAATCTATCTGGTGTCATAGATTTTTCCTTCTTTGGAATCAAAGCTATGAAAGAGGCATTGAGTGCCCTCAAAACTATTTTGGAACCTCTCGAGTCCTTCACAACATCGAGGATGTCTTGTTTGACTATTTCCCAGCATGCTTTGAAGAAGTCTACATTAAGCCCATCCGGGCCTGGAGACTTCCCATTTTGCATCTCTTTGATAACTTCATTGACCTCCTCTTCAGTCACTGGCCTATTAAGATTGTAATTGTCTTCCCTGGTTAAAAGCTTTGGAATATACCTAGTGAAATTATTGATAAACATTTATTTGTCTAAGAGTGGCTCCTCAGTTATGCTTTGGAAATGTTGAACTAGAGTTGATTCCATTTCTTTGTGGGTACTGATCTCTTTCCCTTGAGTGTCTTTAAGTTTTGAAATCCTATTGTGCACCTTGTGGGCAACTGTAGACTTGTGAAAAAACTTTGTATTTCTTTCCCCTTCTTTTGTCCATTGCACTCTTGATTTCTATCTCCAAAATGTCTCCTCTTGCTAACATTTGTTTTCCCATTCCTGTTGAAGAGAGTCAACCTGCATTTTCCTTTCCTCGGTAAAGCCACCTGTGATAAGGATCTGATTAATTCCCCATAGTTTCTTTTCAATTTCTCTTTTGTCTTTGAGAATATTGCCAAATTCATTTTTGTTCCATTCGTTAAGCCTGCACTTGATGTGTTTTGGTCTCTGTTGTAGTAGGAACATTTTTGTGCCTTGAACGGGCATGTCTTCCACCCACCATTTTCTCAAGTTCTTAATGAAGTCAGGGTGAGTGAGCCAGACATTTTCAAACCTAAAGGGTCTGTTCCTTGGAGTGCCTATAAAAGAAGCTTCAAGCTGGATTGGCCAGTGATCCGAGCCTCCAAAAGGAAGGATTAATGTAGTCAAGTCAAGGCCTGTGAGAATGAGGTCCTCCGAGATGATGAATCTGTCTAGTTTAGAGGCAACTTGAGAAGGCCCTCCCCTCTTATTGTTCCAGGTGAAAGTGTCATTTATTGTCTTCGTATCCACTAGTCTCATGTCATTTAGGAAGTTCTGGAAGGCAATGGAGTCCTGGCCTAGTATTCTGGTCCCTCCTTTTTTCTGTGAGAGATCTTATCATGTTAAAATCTCCTCCTAGAATCCAGGGCATAACAAGATGTCTTTCTCTCAGCTCCTCCAGTGAGGTGAGAAGCTTGAGTTTGTCTTCAAGTTTTTGGGGGCCATAGACATTTGTGATCATATATAGTTCCTTATCCCCCAAAGGTTGGATCACCATCGAAGAGTAGCTCCTGTATGCCTCAGCATCCAGGATTCGAAGTTTATGGGGATTCCAAAGAGTAAGAATCCCTCTTACAGTGTTGTTTTCTTTAACTTCTAGATACTCAAAATTAATGAGCCATTTGCTATGTGTCTCTCTGATTTTTCTATTTGAACATTTAGTTTCCTGTATAAATACCATATCTGGTTTTTCTTCTTTTATTCTATTGCTAAGATTTCATTGTTTTCTTTTACTTCCTAGACCCCTAATGTTCTAGGTTGTGAGCTTCATTATGAAAGGTTTGTGAATGAGTAACTAGTAAGATCCTTCATATTACCTGAGTTAATCATGAGTTTCCCGTACTCTATCAATAGCTCATTCTGTCTCTTCCTTCCTGTTTTCCTGCCTGGGTTCTTGTAGGAGTGACCTAATGTAACCTCCATCGGTTTTACCCCTCTATTTTCCTGGTTGTCATGGTTCCTTTTGACTCCAGATCCCTTTGCTTGAGATCTCTAGAAGGGAAGAGTTATTGCACTCTATCAAACTCCTCTTGTGGTAGAGAGTCAACTGCTTTGGTGGTTCCTTGCTCCAGGAACTTTTCTAGATCAAGATTCTCCCTCTCAGGAATTTCTTGTAGTTCGTGGTCATCTGTTCCAACTTCACTTTGGGTCATCTCATGGTCCTTGCCAAGTTCCATAGTGCTTGGAAAAACCTCCCTTGATATGTTTTTTTTAGGTATATCCTCCATGCTAACATCTTTTTCCTTCTCTGCAGGATTATACTCCGAAGCCTACTTGGTTCCATTGTTCCCTCCTTCTCCTTCTAAGATCTTGAAATTGTTATGACTTGGTTTCTTTTCCTCGTTAGCTTTGTTTTGGTACTTTTTTCCTCCTTTCCCTTTGCCTCCTACCTTGGTGAGGCCTGCAAGGTCTTTTCTTGTGTTAGTTTTGATATTATCCATCAATTTGTTTAGTGGGCAGTCTCTAAAGAGGTGTCTGTGTTCATGACACTTACGACATCCGAATGGGACATGTTCATAGTCGACCGCCTGCACCCATTCTTCATCATAGACTTTTAGAATGATTTCATCCGGAAGTGATCCCAATAGGTCCATTTCTACACATATGCGAGCAAAATATGTGTATTTTCCTCACAGAGTTGCATTTGATATTTTTAAAAAATGACCTAATTTATTGCCTATGGCTTTTAATGATTTGGCAACCAGTAATCTAAAGGTATGGAATAGAGTCTTATCCATACGGTACAGAAGTGAATGTCTCTCGTTCTGAGAAAAAAATCATCACCCATGGTCGCATGTAGAGGCCTGCAGTAGCATAGAAATATGGTCCTCCAAAAATTATGTCCTTATCCTTGAGGTTTGTGAACACCACTGTGAAGAAACCCTTGGACCCAAGGTGAAGGTTTATGTCCCCCTTTGGTTTCCAGTGGTTCTTAATCCATGCATAAAAAGCCTTCTCCGTTGGCCATATTCCCATAAATTTGCAAATAACTGCATATGTCGCCATGTGATCCCTATGTTCCTATAGTGCTAGATCATTTAGAATAACCCTAGGTTTAATGGTTGACCTGGGTTTGCAGGGTCCTATCCCCGTCTTGTGCTCAGCTTTCTGACTATTGTCTCTTGTTCCTTTCTCCCTATTGACTTCCTCTTATTTCTCTTTTTGCATTTTTTTCTTATTTCCTCCATTCCCACCTCCATTGGTTTCTTAAATCTATACGAACCTGCTTCCCTGCCTCTGTTCTCAACTACCTGACAGTAGGAGGGATTATAGGTCCCCCCTCCTTGCCCCTCCATTGTTACTAACCCTAAATCCCTTTTCCAAACCATTGCTCAGCTTGCTCTCGTCGCTCTGTCATCCCAATCCCCCTCAAAGACCATTTATTATCACTATTTGAAGAATCAACATAATTATTAAAACAAATAAATAATTAAAAAAAAAGGAAATGATATTTTGAATTTCAAAATAAAAGTTAGTTTAAAAATATTTTTATGAATGATTTATTTTATTTCGTTGTTTTTTTTATTACCTAAGTAAATATAAAATATAAATTCATTGATTTTCTTTAAATTTAATTAATCGCACTATATGTTTCAATCAATAATTATGCCCTTTCAAGAGAGCATTTATTTGGTAAAGATATATGTCCTTGGAGTTCAAGCCTTTGAAATGTGAACCAAACCAATCATATGATTTAAAAATTAGTACAATTTATAGATTTCCTTGAAAGTATTTAAGACCTTAGCATCAATTATAATTATTATTATTATTTGGTTTGGGAGTTTTATACAAGTGACTGACATAATGGTGATTTTTTACTTCTAATTATGTGGCTATAACTCCTTGTTCTAGTGGTGTCAACTCCCCTGTTTCCTTGTTACACTTGCAACAAATCCATTGTTCCTTAACTCCCTCGTTTTCTTTTTACATTTGCAACAAGTCCCCCATAATGGTGGAAACTCATATGTAATTTGTTACTAAAACTTTACTAGTATGTTGTAACTCGTTCTAGTGGCGGAAACTCCCTGTTCTGTGACTTTGACATAATGGTGATTTTTTACTTTAAATTATGTGG